>OMNV01017501.1:6282-25080 GCA_900303265.1 Brotula barbata
GACTTTGTTCATTACTGCACTGTAGGAGGAAGACTTCAGTCTGAGCCCCTGTTTGATTGTGAGGGGGGTGCCAAAGCGTCTGTCTAGCCTCATCTCTTCATCTCCTTCTCTCTCTCCTCCTCTGCCTGGCTCTGTCCTGTCAGGAGCTTTAATGAGATGCCAACGTTTGAGGTGGAGGTGTAGAGATACCATTAAAGGGCTGAAAGTGTGCGTGAGTGTGTGTGTGTGTGTGTGTGTGTGTTTTGTTCCCCTCCTCTGAAACTTTAAGCTCTCACGCCTGCTGTTTTTAGATCAACATCACACTTTAGGATTCCAGCTCAGATTTTCCCGTCATTTCCTCCTCATATTAACCATTTATGTTGATTAACTTTTATTTCACTTATGTCACTGCATCGTGTGTGTGTGTGTGTCTGTGTGTGTGTTGGGGAGCCTTGACAAACCTGACTAGAGGCAGAGGCCAAGTAGGAGACAACGTCATAATTTAATTGATCAAAACAAGATAAAAACACATGGCCAAGATCAGAGGTACCAAGAAAAAGAAAGGATTTAGAAGGATAGAACATCACACTGTCTGTGCTCCATGACAGACTACCCACCACCCAGATAGGGGGGCACATCTAGTAGCTCGCCCAGCCTACCTGGGTCACAGCTTATACACAACGAGACCATGGAACTGGATCCATATCAACCACTTCATGGATTTATCTGATTATCATCCTGTCAGTTCGATGTACAGCAGCTCTTCACCTTCCCTCGTGACACCTCCCAGTCAGTACCCAGGGTTCGGTTTCCCCACGTCAGTCGACGGTAGTGAGGTTTTCCCTGGACCTTCTCAGATCAGATAATGAGGATGCACAAAGGGACAAAAACCACTAAGAAAAAAACAAATGTCTGCTTGTCAAGTCCAAGTGTTTCCTTACATTCTCTCTCTCTCTCTCTCTCTCTCTCTCTCTCTCTCTCTCTCTTCTCTCTCTTCTCTCTCTCTCTCTTCTCTCTCTCTTCTCTCTCTCTCCCCAGGTTTAAACTCCTCTCTCAGGAAGAAGGTGAATACTTCAATGTTCCTGTTGCTCCAGAGGGGGAGGAGGGCAACGAGGAGTTACGACAGAAATTTGAGGTGTGTGTGTTTTGTGTATGTGTGTGTGTATGTCTCATTGAGAGAATTGTTAGCATTTGGCAGGCAGACGTGCAATCCATGCTGGCACAGGGCAGGTCCAGAAATGTGTGTGTGTGTGTGTATGTGTAAATGTGTAAAATCTCCTTTCTAGTTCCTCATCATCTTCATTTCTTGTGCAGGATTGCAGCTCTTTTGTCCTTCCTGTTTCTCTTCCCTTCCATTTCACATATTTGAGCTTTTTTTCCCTTCAGTGTATCTGTTTTTTTCCTTTCACCTTCATTGCACCCATCTCTCTCTCTCTCCCTTCACCTTTTCTTTCTCACTCTCCCTCTCTCTCTCTCTATCTCTCTCCCTTTACCCATCCCTCTCTATCCCTTCACCTTCCCTCTCTCTCTCTCTCTCCGTTCACCCTCTCTCTCTCTCCCTTCACCCCGTCTCTCTCTCTCTCCCTCTGTGTTTTACTTTCCTTTCATGTCCTCAATGTCACCACGTCTTCAGACTTTCTCAAGGGGAGCAGCTATCACACACACTTAGACACTACAGCTCACAGACACTAACCCCTCCCCCTCCCGCCTTCCATGCTTTCCACCAATAGATTTCCTCACAAATTCCCCAGGTGGAGGTGAAGGTTGGTTATCTCCTGAGGTGACAGGTTTGAATCCCTCTGGAGCCCTTCAGTGTGGGCTCTTCCTGTGTGTGTGGGTTTGTTTCCCCTTTCCGTCCCACGTGTGCAGACTGGGTGAATTGTTGGTCCAGCGAACATCTTCATTTGTACTGACCTGAGCTGACAAACCAGAATCCAAAATATATTGTGAAAAATACTGTGAGGAATGACTACTTAGTCATTTTTAGTCTCCTTGAAGGGTCGGGGTCAGGATTTGACCTAATGTAACCATGTTCCCCATCCCAATGCAGCGGGCGAAGATCGGGCCGGGCAAAAACGCAGACGGAAAATCGGCCAATGCGGCGTCCCGGTTTGATTCCAACAGCAACCAAGATCGCATGAAGCTGTCTGACTTCAACTTCCTGATGGTGCTGGGCAAGGGCAGCTTCGGAAAGGTGAGGCCACTGTATGTGTGTGTGTGTGTGTGTGTGTCTGTGTGTGTGTGTCCTCTGTTCATGTCTGCGTCATTCTCCTCAGCCGGTTGGTTTGTTACCGTGTGTCCCCACAGTGTGTATGCAGTAAAGAGTAATATGACTCCACACCAGCAGGGGTCAGAGTTTCCTTTTATTCGTGCTTTTACCTTTTATTCATTCATCAAGTGAGAGAGTGTGTTCAGGTTTTGAACCATGTTATTCCTTCCTCTCTATAATTCTTCCTTCCTTCCTTCCCTCCTTCCTTCCTTCCTTGCTTCCTAACTTCCCTCCTTCCTTCCTTCCTTCAATAGTTCCTTCCTTCCGTCTTTTCCTCATTCCCTCTTTTCCACCTTCCTTCCTTCCTTCATTAGTTCCTTCCTTCCATCCTTCCCTTCTTCCTTTCCTCCTTTCCTCATTCCTTTCTTCCCTCCCACATTCCTTCGTCCCTTCCATACTTCCTTTTCTTTATAAGTTCCTTTCTTCCTTCGCTCCTTCCTTTCCTTTATTGGTTCCCTCCTTCTCTTCTTACTGCCTTCCTTCCTTCCTCCTTCCTTCCTTCCTCCTTCCCTCCTTTCTTTCCTGCTTCCTTCATTCATTAGTTCCTTCCTTCCCTCCTTCCTTTTTTCCTGCTTCCTTCCTTCATTATTTCCTTCTTCTATCTATCTTTTCCTCTTCCCTTCTATCCATCCTTTCCTCTTTCCTTCCCTCCTTCCGTCTCTCCTCTCTTCGTAGCATCATAAGTGGGTATCAGTTAGTAAGTTAGTGTCTTGCAGCATCTTTGGTGTCTTCATGGTTGAAGTTTTATCAGAGAGGATTTCCACTGTGGATTTGAGCGATCGGAGGACCTCATTGAGAACTTCAAGTTGAAGTGATGAAGACCAAAAGTTCATGTTGGCCGCAGATAAGGATGCATGAGGGGTTTTCTTGATGTCATCAATAATGATTTTGTGTATTGATGATGACAGATGACAGCTGTTGTGAGACTGTGGAGTTTCCTCTGTACTGTAGGTGGAGTTGCTGTCTGCTCTGACACAGACCTGGGGGTTGACTAGACCAAGTCTGTTTGCAGGCCTGTGACCAGGACCTGTGTGTGTGTGTGTGTGTGTGTGTGTGTGTGTGTGCGTGTGCTCCAGGTAGTGCAAAGAACGAATAGAGAGACAAATATGAAATTTGGGCACATAGAGAGATGAAAAAAGGATGTGACTGATGTGTAAATGAACGTAGAGAGGGGAAGCATGACATCGATGAATGAGTGAAAATGGACACACAGACTCAGAGGGGCGGTGGTGGTGAGACAGTGCAGGAGAGAGATAATCAGGTAAACGACAGGGTAGAGACAGAGAGAGAGCATTGTCTGCCAGACCTGTATGCTGGATGCCTGCTGTTTCCATGGTAACGGGCATTTAACGCAACAGAGATACCTCAGTGTGGAGGGACGTCAAGTCGCGGGTCGATCATTACTGGAATAGACGCAAACACAAACTGGGACTCAAGCGTGTGTGGACGTGTGTGTGTGTGTTTTTTTACCACGCGTCTTAGGACATCTGCGTCACAACGCTGCTGCTTTCATGGAACATGTTCTGAGCGCGACGCAGCACACAAACACTCACATTAGTACACACACACACACACACACACACAATGACGCCTCATTCTGCTTTATACACTGACAGATATATGAGAATGAACACACACCTCTCTGTTAGCTTGTAGCATGCTAACAGAAGGCCACAAACTGCACCTAAAAGTGATCATTCTATATTCATCTGGTTCAGAATTCAGGGACGGAGTTTGGATAAACAAACAAACAAAGAGAGAAAACTCGACACACAAAAATATGCACGACTTTGCATTTGTTACGGACAAATTTGTATAATTTTGCAGACATTTTAAGATTCCAAACTGCTGCCTGTCTTCAAAAAATGTAAACTTTCTTCAGATACGTGTGTGTCCTCAGCGCAAACACACATCCACACACATTCATCCACACACACACACACAAGGCGCACACCCATGCTCTTTGTCACGTCGTTCCGTGCATCTGTGCTCTAATCCCAGTAGAAACCCAAACACGATGACCTCTTCATATTATCATACCTGAATATTTATAAGTCACCAACATTGTCGTCAGCATCTAAGGTCGCTGTTGATGTTCTCTGTTTTCAAATAGTGCGGGTAATAACGTTCATATATAAATATATATATATTATTTATTTGAACTAACAGGAATATGTCATTATGATGAATACGATGTATGTAACTACATGGAAAAGATAACAGAAATGCATTAGAACGATGCAGGATGTGTATCCTCAGTAAAAGAATAACAGTAACATAAGTAAGGATAATCAAGCCAAGAAATCAGTCATAGGATCGGAGTGTTGAATAATGAACTGAACAGATCTGCTGAGCGCTGTGAGCCAGTGCACATGCTGGAGGAAAGGAAGAGTGTAAAAGGGTGGAGGAAGAAGAGCCTCCAAGAGACGGAGCACGTGAGCAGCCTTGCATCACAAACAAGACAAGAAGACGAGATGACCGAAAGATGAACCATTTTCCATTACGCTGTTACAATACATTTCCCATCATCCATGACTCCAGTAAGGGACGGGTACTAGACCAGGAAAACAATAAGTACAGCAGGGTTTCTTCTCTTGGAAGTACTACTTCTGAAGACGTGGGTTACACCTATATACATTTAGATACAAGTAGACCAAGTTAATCAACAACTGAGTAACAGTAATACAACATTACAGCTCTGCTGAGCTCTGTCTGAGTGTGTGTGTGTGTGTGTGCGTAGGGGTGAAACAGAGGAGAGGACAGAAACAGCTCAGCCAAAAATGACAACAAAATCCAATACAAAGTCTCACACTGCACTGAGTTTGAACAAAATGCACATGAATGAGGTAAATGGCACCAATAAACAGAGTCTCTACTGCATTTTGCTGTCATCTATGGTTGCACCGAGTTTCTACCGCTCCACACACGGAGCCGACTCAATGTGACGACAGCCAAGCTCGTCGCGTTACTATAACTGCTACAAACGTTTTGTGAGTAAAAAGCCAATAAGTGTATTTTAATCAAAGCTGTGAGTTTTTTTCTCAATCGAGCCTTGAAAAATGGGGCGTCTTATATCTGGACGGAGGCGGTGATGTTTCTCTCGCTGATTTTTACAGATTCACACATATTTCTCTTTCCACAGAATCATTTTTAACACCATATGGGATCACTGCTGTTGCACTGACGACTAATAAGCCCCGCCCTCCCAACAGACCCAGAATACAGTGAGACAACAGACCCAGAATACAGTCAGACAACAGACCCAGAATACAGTCAGACAACAGACCCAGAATACAGTCAGACAACAGACCCAGAATTCAGTCAGACAACAGACCCAGAATACAGTCAGACAACAGACCCAGAGTACACTCAGACTGCAGACCCAGAGTACACTCAGACTGCAGACCCAGAACACAGTCAGACAACAGACGCAGAATACAGTCAGACAACAGACGCAGAATACAGTCAGACCGCAGACCCAGAATACAGTCAGACAGCAGACCCAGAATACAGTCAGACAACAGACCTGGAATACAGTCAGACAACAGACCCAGAATACAGTCAGACAACAGACCCAGAATACAGTCAGACCGCAGACCCAGAATACAGTCAGACAGCAGACCCAGAATACAGTCAGACAACAGACCTGGAATACAGTCAGACAACAGACCCAGAATACAGTCAGACCACAGACCCAGAATACAGTCAGACAACAGAACCAGAATACAGGCAAACCACAGAACCAGACCTTAGTCTCTCCAACCAGGGACTTCTTTCTTCTTCCACTGTAGTTTTGACACATTGTAAGAGATTCTCCAACCCTGTCCACGACATGTAAAATCCACACCACACACACACACACACACACACACACACACACACACAAACGCACAAAGACATGTTTATAGTTAATTTTACAAGGAACCAAAAGCAACACTCGTGGATAATAATTGTGGAAACACTGTTTGCTTTTATGTGTGTGATTGTGTGACTGTGATATGCGCCTTTATTTCTTATTGAAAACAAAACTCTCTCTCTCTCGTTCTCTCTCTGTCTCCCTCTTTCTTTCTTCCTCTCTCTCTCCCTCTCTTTCTCTCTCCTCTCTCTCTCCCTGTGTTGTAGCCTTGAAATGAAAAGCAGACGCTCCCATGTGATCTTCATTATCAGTCACCTGATCTCACCGGTTTCCCATCTGTTTCTCTTCGTTTAGGTCATGTTGGCAGAGCGTAAAGGCACCGATGACCTATACGCCATAAAGATCCTGAAGAAGGACGTGGTGATCCAGGATGATGATGTGGAGTGCACCATGGTGGAGAAACGAGTGTTAGCATTATCTGGAAAACCTCCGTTCCTAACACAGCTCCACTCCACCTTCCAGACTATGGTAGGGGTACAGGCTGGATCAAATCCTGCCATATGCACTTCACGTACTTAGATTTGGGTCTTTTTAACCTTTGTCTCTGTACAAAAATGTCCATCGTTGTCGAGTCAAGAAGCTGTCCATCATTCGGAGAGTCTCAGACCTTGGTGGAGGTTGGGCCCATCATTTCATTTTCTCACCACACTTTATGATATTCTGCAAAATCTACAAAAAAGCAGAAATGAATGAAGATGTGACTGCATTCATGTCCACTCACTTTATAAGACACACACACAAACACAGAGAATTTTGCCTTTTGGGCTATTGATCTATTTTTACTCCTCAGTTGACTCATCACTTTAATTCGGCTTATACGTCACACACTGGATGAGTCAAGTCTGATTCAGGCTGCGGTCTTCCAGCTGTGGGTTGTTGACTGCAGGCTGCCTGCTGAGACGACCACTGACATCAACAACGCTGCCGCTGTGCCCTTCAGCGAGGCACAGCACTGTAGCTCTCCATGGTTACAAGTGGAATGTGGCTCACCAAGGTCTTCACAGGCCCACAACAGACTTGACCAGGACCTGTGTAATATCGGAACCAAATTACAAATTAGTTTCCACACAGGACGCAGTGAACTGACGGCTGGATGACATCACTTATTAAATCTCATCAGCAGCGTTTTCAAATCACTATGTGCAACATGAGAACCAGTCTGCTCAATATGAGAACCAGTCTGTTCAGTATGAGAACCAGTCTGTTCAGTATGAGAACCAGTCTGTTCAGTATGAGACCCAGTCTGTGCAGAATGAGAACCGGTTTGTGCAGTATGAGAACCAGTCTGTGCAGCATGAGACCCAGTCTGTGCAGAATGAGAACCGGTTTGTGCAGTATGAGAACCAGTCGGTTCCAGTCTAGGTGAGTCCAAAGGAAGTGAAGTTTTGTAGTTATTTTTTCCTGTTGCTTGTTCTTTTGTTCTGTAATGTGTTGTGTAGATCAGGTATTATATTCTTTGGTCCCAGACCTACACGGGGGTAAACTGAATTTTGGGTCAGGGACTGCCCTTGTGTTGCTTTTTAATTTGGTCCTGTCCTGGGTCCATTTTGGGTCACGTCCAACTACCCTCAGTTCCTCTTTGGTTCAGGTCCAACTGTCGTGTTCCTTTTCAGTCACTTCCGATTTTCTTCAGGTCCCATTTGGATCATTTCAATCAAGCGGCTTGTTCTGGAGTCCGTTTTGGGTCAGGTCTAAATGCTTCTCAGGTACCTTTTGGGTAAGGGCCAAGTGAGGCTTTATGGTTGTGATTAAACCGACTAGACACACACACACAAGGTCCACATGAAACAGCCTAGACAGAAAATGATATTTTTACTGTCAATATACTGTATTTCTTTTTCTACTGAGCTCATTGTGGTTGTCAGCGTAAAAGATTATACATATTCACAGCAAAAACAAAGAAACTGAAAACAAAATTGAATCTAAAGTAGTTTTTGTAACTTCATGCTGTACAAAGACTCTTTACTTCAGGTGTGTGTTCCCATCAGTTTTTGTGTAAATGTCAGCCTGGTCCAGAGTAGATGAGACCTCCAGCTCTGTTTGCCACGCCTCCTCTACGTTCATAAAAGAGGAATTGTCCAAAGAGTGTCCAGTCTGGTGACATCCGGTAGTGTCGCTGCTGTTTGCAGATGATGTCATCATCACTCACACACAACTTGCCAATTGTGATGCAGTCGGGATGAGAATGGGAACCTCTAATGAGAATAAAAGGGACTGGGAGCTGCTCCTTCTCAGGGGGAGGAGTCAGGTGGTTGTAAGGATGGAACATCTGGACCCTGACGGGGATTAAGCGGGTTAGAAATTGGATGGATGGACTTTTGAGTCAATAACCTTTGAAAGATGGACTCATCATTGGAGGGCTGATCAGTCTTGGTGGAGGTATGAGCTGTTCATATTTTTGAGATTTGCTTTTGTATCATGTGGGAACATTTTCAGTTTTACGCAGCATGATTTCGAAAGATCACGCACACGCACACACACACACACACACACACACACACACACACACACACACACAGCGTCCATGCTCCATCACATACTGTACCAAATAAGCAATCACTGTGGATAATGAAGAGCAATCGTCTCTTAGATTGATGTGTGATTCTCTGTTGCCGATCCCTCAGACAGATGGACGACCACCCTGTCATCATTTCTCTCTCTCTCTCTCTGTCTTATATCTCTCATCTGTCCTTTTCTCTCTTTCATTACCTGCCGTTTTATCTCATCTGACCCATCAGCTGTTTGCCTGACCTCTTTAAACCACCTAAATGTTTTTAAAGGGTTTTCTAAAGATCCATCCTGTGGGATGCATGTCACCTGTGGATTTTGAGGGGGTTTTTTTTGTGTTTTTGTGTTTTTTTTAATGTTAGGAGGTCAAGTTCTTGTTGCCATTTTAACTCTGCTCTCTCTCAGATTCTGGGTAATTTTTTGAGTTCACCCATTGGAAACATAAATGTGATTTCACCTGTATTCAGCATCGGTGGGACTTTGGTAAATGTCAGATTAGAGAATGGAGTCAGCAGTAAGCTCACTGAGTCGTTTAAAGACATCACCAGATCTGTGAGGACTCTAGGAACAAAAGCGTCGAGCCGTCCCTGCATTCTTCTCTGATGAGACCGAACCACAGCAGGGCTCCTGGCATTGGTGGACGTCCCCATGTCTTTCTGGTGGCTGGTGGTTGAGGACATGTTTTTAGAGACAGCTTGGAGAGGACAGCCATCATCACTCTGATGCCCAAGAAAGGAGACCTAAGGGTCATAAAGGAGTGGGGACCAGGTGTCCTCCCCTCTCTAAACGTCAGAAAGGCGATGAGCTCCATCCTCCATGTGGATCAGACTTACTGTGTTCTTCGGGATGCTCTGTAGGTCTGAGTCTCATAAACCAGCAGGATGTTATTGGTTGAACAGAGTATTCATGGAGCACTCTATCTGATCACTGGCAGTGATCCTCCAGTCAGGCTCCTGTCCAGGGTTCAGGGTGTGCTGGTGGATTTCTTATGGGACCACTTGGGTTCGGAGGAAGAGCAGGGACTAATCCATCTCACAGGTGTCACAGGCCAGGTGGCAGTGATGTCTGTGAGCAGGAAGTGGAAGCAGAGAGACTCCATAGATGTTGAGTACGGATAAATAAAGACCTGTATGCTTTTTTAAAAAGTCTCCTCTCTCCTCTGTCTCTCCTCTCTCTCTCCCTCTTTGTCTCTGTCTTTGTCTCTGCCTGTAGGACCGTTTATACTTTGTCATGGAGTACATCAACGGAGGGGATCTCATGTATCAGATTCAGCAGGTTGGCAGGTTCAAAGAGCCACATGCTGTGTGAGTGTATGCACACACACACACACACACACAGCACACACACACACGCACTCTAATAGAGGCAATGTTTACTGTAGTGACAGTGTCACCTTTTTTTAACCTTGCCTTGGACATTTTGGTTTTACAGGTAGAGCTTTTATCCCGTTAAAGGAAAAGGTTGACATGGAAAAAAACCCAAAACAAGTGTTAAAAAAATAAATAAATAAATAAATAAGGACTAGATAATCAAAGAGGATTTTTTTTGCCTTTATTATATGATATTCAGTTTTAAAAAACTGCACAGGTTTGATTGTTTTGTTGCATGTAAACCCATCTTCCTACTGTCACTATCATAATAAATGAAGAAATGCAAATGAAAAAAACATTTTTATTTCATTTGCATCATCTTATTAAAATGTAGTTTAAATATTATCATGTAATTTTTTGTTCTTAGTGTAAATATGTATAATATATGTGTGTGTTCCTTTACAAGCCAAAATCTGTTATGATTGTTTTTGTTACAGTGCAGCTTTTTGAGTGGATGAAAGACATCACAGTAAACATTCATGTTTCTGAATAAGCCTCAGATACTCATTCTTATTATGGATAAAGTATCGGACCAGATCTCACACACACACACACACACACACACACACACACACACACAGACTCTCCATGTTTCCTGGTCATCTCTGATGTGCTCCTGCTTGTTGATGGCCACAGTAATATTGTCGGCTGTTGTTTTGATCTTATCAGAGGCTCTCCGGCCTTTAAGAGACAACCTTGACCTTTACACCCACACACACACACAAACACACACACAAATGATCTGCTTTCATATGTCCTTTCCCTCAGACTCCTCTAATTACCTCTGTTGTTTCTTATTGTGTGTGTGTGTGTGTGTGTGTGTGTGTGTGTGTGTGTGTAGCTTCTACGCTGCAGAGATAGCCATTGGTCTCTTCTTCCTGCATCAAAAGGGCATCATCTACAGGTAACTGTCCACCCACAAGGGTTTTTAAAACACAACCAGAAGCACAAAATATAGCGTAGAGATAATCATCTAAAATATTCACGTTTCTGCTCATATTTTTGTCTGAATGATGAACTTATCAGTTCTTTGGGGAAAAAAGACAGAACATATGTAAAATACGACAGAGTGCGATCCTAAATCAACAAAGGCCTGCAGCGGTCTCTAAAGTCTGTAATGTGATGAAGAATGTGCTCCACTCCTGTGTGACGGGGTTTTGTCCTCCTGTAGGGACCTGAAGCTGGACAACGTCATGCTGGACTGTGAGGGACACATCAAGGTTGCAGACTTTGGTATGTGTAAAGAAAACATGACTGATGGAGTCACAACCAAGACCTTCTGCGGGACCCCGGACTACATTGCTCCAGAGGTACCACGCCTGTGTGTGTGTTTGTGTGTGTGTGTGTGTTTGTGTGCAGTCTGTTCTTTGTTGGCCTACATTTACACTTGCTGTTATGTTAAATTCTACATTATTAATGTAGCAATATAGCACTTAATGTAGTACAGGATTACTAGAGGAACTCACACACACACACACACACACACACATGTACACAGTACATTGGCCCGGCCTGTGATTGATGATGTGTTTGTCTGATTAATGTCCTGATGTTGCCTTGTGGTGCATTCCAGATGCTGAAACTTCTTTGAAACACTGTGACTTGAATCTGTAAATCTGAACACATCAGTCCAATCCTGGCTTCCTATCAGGGCCAGGACAGATTACTTTACTTTACTTTTACTCCTTACTCATGAGGTACTGGGTGGTCTGGCTCCTTTATACCTGGCTAACCTCATAAGTCCTTCTGTCCCTTCGAACGCCAAACGATTGCAGCACGTAGGCCTGCTTCTTATCCTGAGATTAAAGACCAAATCCTTTGGTAATGGAGCCTTTGTCCTGCCGTCCTCCCTCTCTGTGGATCTAACTCTACCTTTAAAAAGCTGCTTATTCTCATCATACTGAAGATAAGATAAGATCAACTTTACCGGTCCCTCACAGGGGAAATTCCCATCACACGTTCATACAGGAAGTAAACTCGAAGACCCTGTCCGGGTGAACTCCATCCACCTGAATCCATTTTTCCTGTGGTTGTCGAGGCTTCTTCCGTATTCTTCTGCTTGAGCAGTGGGAGTCGGTTGAGTAGGCGGTCCTTCAATGCGTCCTGAGGAGGGATTGCTTTGAGAGACACTCGTATCTGATCTCATGCCGCTTAGACCATCTTGGAATGTGGTCCGAGCTACAGTATCTTATCTCGGGACGCATTGAAGACGCATTTGGTACGTTCAGACTTTTATTTATTTAAAATCTTATTGCTCAAATCGGATTTTAATGCCAGGTCTGAATGGGGTGTACGTCTCTGTGGACTTAAAAGTCTCTTACTAATGTTGTTGTTTTCATGTTATTTTCCTATCTTGTTATTTCTCGAAGACACTGCATGTGATGGTGGGCTTTATGAATAAACTGGACAGTTCAGGTGATCAGAAATCACCACAATCAAATGATGATGAAGACGATTAAAAGGAGACTATCTGTGTTTCAGATCATCGCTTACCAACCTTATGGTAAATCTGTGGACTGGTGGGCTTTTGGAGTTTTGCTGTATGAGATGCTGGCTGGACAGGTTGGTGTGTAAACAACAAACAACAACAAACAAGTTTTACAAACAAGTGGAGCAATATAACAAATGCATATATCTTCTACTCTCTTTGTTTCCTGTCCTTTTCTCCTCTCCTTGTCTCCTCTCTTTGTTTCCTCTCCTCATCTCCTCTCCTCTCCAGCCTCCGTTTGACGGTGAGGATGAGGATGAGTTGTTCCAGTCCATCATGGAGCAGCATGTCTCCTATCCCAAGTCCATGTCCAAGGAGGCCGTCGCTATCTGCAAAGGGGTGAGTGGACACACACAAAGCTCCGCCTCTCTCGTTTCATCTCCTACCTCCACGTCTAACACACACACACCTTACACAGTCATTTTCTCCACACACAGATTGCCAATTATGACTAAATCAATCAACTGAAGAATTGAGTCATTGTTCTGTCCAAAAATATAATAACCAAAGAGTCAGAAGCGATTAAAGGTCATATTTAGATTTTAGTTTTTTAGTTTCCTACAATGGCATGAAGTGAAGAAAACGAGTAAGTCTTTACTTTGAGAAGCCATAATAATAATAATAATAATAATAATAATAATCAGCAGCAGCAGCATCATCATAATTCCAGATGTTTTCAAATAGATAACATATTTAAGTAATATTCTCATTACTGTAAGTGAAACTCATTTTACAAAATGTTATGACTTTTGGAAAAATACACAAATAATCAGAGCATGGAGTGCAAGTACACACACTTCTCCATGCTGTTTGACAAGCAAAGGTTTCTGCTGAGTGATCAGCAATCCGTTAGTTTTCCTTACTTCACACACACACACACACAGTCTATATATACAGCCACACTTGCTCACATCTGTGTCCGTTCAGACACAAACTGATGACAAATACATTGTCATGGGTCTTCAATGGAGCATTAACACCTGCCTTCATCCACCCCCACAGCTCCCACTGCACCCTGCCAGCACCTCAGGGGTAAACACAGTCTGTGTGTGTGTGTGTGTTCTGTAAGATATGTCCATTTGTGCAAGAACCTCCCCCCACAGTGAAGAGTATCTGCTACAGTGGCTTTCACCGGTTTCAACTGGACTGAACAATCTAAAATACTGTGCAGTGTGGCGGCACGGTGGATTAGTGGTTAGCACTGTGGCTGGACAGCCAGAAGGCTGTGGGTCTGAGACCATGGACCACGGTGGAGTTTGCACCCTTCTCCTCGCCTCCAAAGACGTGCAGCTTAGGTGAATTGGAGTGTCTAAATTGCCCGTAGGTGTGAATGGGAGGGTGATTGTTACCTGTCCAAGGTGAACCCGTCTTTCACCCAGTGACTGCTGGGATACGCTCCACCCCGACCCTGACGTGGATAAAAGTCTTTATGTTTATGTAGTATAGTATTAATCTCAACACCAAAAATTTGGAAAAATCAAATGAAATCTGGGAAAATAAAACATAACAAAAATGATTAACAACAACACCTCATAACATAAGAAAGTCAAAAATTGAATAAATACTGTGAAAGGTCGATTTCAAAAGTGGGGAGGAGGACCTGGGGGGCCCAGTCCCACCCTAACTAACTAGTATTCATAGTTTTAAAAAAAAAAACACACTCTTAACACACACATTTTTTTTTTTCTGTGAGTATTTTTCTGAATGTGGGAGTTAAAGGAGAAAATGAAGGGATGAAGACTAAAGAGAAGAAAGGGGGAATCTGTGTGTGTGTGTGTGTGTGCGTGTGATGTCGACTGACCCATGTAAAATGTTATTTTAGTGCTAATGTAATGAGTTATGACTGCAGCTCCTGGGGGAGACACATCCACCTGCACACACACACACACACACACACACACACTGCCACTGATGCTGGCTGTTCTATTTATGTGTGCCAGAGGGAAAGGCATGCCACAGGCAGCACGGTGGAACAGTAACACTAAGGTCTTGGATTAGAGACCCACGTTGACCCCGTGTCTGCGTGGTGGGTTTCCTCTGGATGCTCCGTGTCCCCCATCCACAAAAACATGTGGAGGTTAAATTACACCTGCTTGTGCCCTTGACCAAGACACTAGGCTGCAGACTGACGAAGCTCAGAGTGTGTGTGTGCGTGTGTGTGTGTGTGAGTGAGTGAGTGAGTGACCTGGTGTCCTGTGTGTTTTTGCTATCAGCTGATGACGAAGCATCCCGCCAAGCGTCTGGGCTGTGGTGCCGAGGGAGAGAGAGACATCAGAGAGCACAGCTTCTTTCGCTACATGGACTGGGAGAAACTGGAGAACAAGGAGGTGCAGCCACCGTTCAAACCTAGAGCTGTAAGTGTGATACACTCCTGAGCCACGCCTGACACACACCTGACACACCCCTGAGCCACACCTGAGCCACGCCTGACACACACCTGAGACACCCCTGAGCCATGCTCTGTCCTCTGTTCTCTTTTCCTTCCTTTCTCTAACGTCTAGTTTGAGGCTGGTTAACTGATAAATTCAGACCATCACGTCTGCGACATCTAAGATCTCATCAAAGGTCCAAGTTTCCACAGTCACAAAATCCTGCAGCCCCAATTTTATGCTTCAGTTTCGCCCGTGTTTTATAACCATGAAGTAATAGATGACCACCAATCAACGTCTTTTACTCAGTGGTGTTTTGGCTTGAAGGCTGGCTGCACCCTCAGCAGTCTGAATGGGTGTCTACGGTCTGAAACCACTGTTCCAGATGTGATATGTTGAAAAGCATAATCACGATTCACATTCTTTGGCCCACCCCTCAGCAAAGTTAAACACAGATAATACAGACACGTCAAAAGGACGCCGCCGTGGCTCGCCGAGGCCAGCGGTTCAGGTTCCATTCTGAACTGCCCCATTTGCTGCATGTCAAAGGTCATCTCTCTCCCCAACCCTTCTCATAACTAATAAACTAAAGCAAGCAGGCGTCCTCGTGCTCACTGCGGCCTCAAACTAGCGCCCTCTGCTGTCTCTACCTGTACTCACGCTGTGATCTCTGCCCTCTCTCGTGTCAGCCTATGAACTCAGGTAAGTCAGGATTGATGACAGTGATGATGATGATGATGATGATGGCAGTCAAAGCGTATGTATGTGCGTGTTACAAAGGCGTGGGTGGAGATTGTGGTGACATAAATGTCAGAAATGGTGACGATGAGGATGAAGGTGCTGCTGGTTGTGGTGAAGATGATTTCACGAAAACCAGCTGTGTGTGTGTGTGAGAGAGAGAGAGAGAGTCAGGGGTCGTCACTTGCAGCAAGCTGACCCCTCCCCCCTCTCTCTCTCTCTCTGAGTGAAAGTCAACATGTTTACGGTGCTCTGACGCAGGCTGCGTGTTGATGATGTAATCCACGTGCTGCGGTGAACGCGTGATGGTGTCATGTGCTCTTTTCAGCGTAGCTTTTGGCTTAAAGCCCGGGTTTCCTGTGGGCGTCGCCCTCGGCGGTCCCGGCGGCTCCCGAAGAGTCGGTTTGAGGGTTCACCCGACGAGTGGCTAACCTCCGCTCGGATCGATCCATTCAAACACATCGTCACAGTCACCGTCACCTTTCAGCCTGTCACTGTGCCAGCGTCCTCCATCCGTCCACCTTCCTGTCCTTTCATACGCTCATGTGTTTTTGTTCTTCTCTGTGTCCCGACACTTTTCTCATATTTCTTTGTTTGTATATTTGCACGCTTGGGGGAAACTCTTCCTATATTGCATGACTTCTACCAGCCCTCTGACCGGCCATTTGTCCAGTTTTTTGGTCATAGTTTGGACCAAAACAAAGAAAGGAACATTTCACCCAAACTGAAAAACTGTTACAACCCTGTGACGCAACTATTGCGAGCCTCGGTCTGTCTGATCAGTGAGTGCAGCAGATTTTAGGGCTCAAATATCCAGTAAAAACAGATTATAAATGGGTTCGTCTTATCTTTGGACTGTTATCTCTTATGTGAGGAAGCAGGAGTGCACACCGACACGCCTCCCCTCTATGAATCACACTCGGCCAATGAAAGGTTTGTGGTTCTGACTGTCCAAACGTTTCGGCCTCCTCTGTATTTCACTTTGTGGCGGTTTGGTCCGAACACACATCAGTAATTAGACTGGGCCAGCCTCTGCCGTGTATTTCTCATCTGGCTTATTTCCCCAAACTGGAAACAGCCTGACTTCATTTGGTTTGCAGAGTTTAATGAGTTTGTGCTTTTCCTCTGGGTGATGACGTCAGAGGACAACAAATCCTTGATGTGTTAATTAAAGCTTGATGCAGTGTGGAGAGGAAAAGGGAAAGGCTGGACCCAGGGTCCCTGTGAGGTGGACTGCAGGGAACTGAGAGTTTTCAACTTCATAACATGCACACACACACACACACACAGATCCGTCTCAGCCAGATCCCACGACGGTCAGAATGAGGAAAGATTTGATCCTTTCAGAGCTTTAAGTCTCCTCCCCGTGCTGTCGGCTCTCACTGCAAATAAATCCAACGGCCACGCTCAGGCAGCTGTCAAAACAGCGCCAGAGTTCACACGGTTAACTTTTTCATGTTTTAATAAAACCAAATTTCACACCGACCTGTAAAGTCTCCAGGGTTAATAAGAGAAACTGATTCGTCCCCACGCTGCTAACGCCAGTGCTCCTAACGTCGTCACGCCCGTTGGTTCGGAAACGCTGACGAGTGACATCACGTGTTACCACGTTAGATAACTTCCACGTTCAGTCCGAGTGTTACAACAATGATATCAGCACGGTGAAAGAGCTGAGGGTTTTTAGACTCGGATGATCAAAGCGCGGTCCTGAATCTTCCTCTTTAGTTTGTGTTTTTTTCTACTCATGACTGCCATCTAATGGCAGCAGGGGTAATAACAAGCGGTGGATAAACAGCCACTCCCAACGATTCAATGAAAAATGCTGTCGTCATGAAGAATCGATCAAAACGTGAGGAAACTAAGGAATTTGGAGACACATCGTTCTCTTTTGTCTTGGTTTCTAAACTGTGGAGTCCAAACTGTGACTCAGGAACGTCCGGTAAGACACGGTCCATGAAGATGAGCGTGAAAACCGAAAACAATCCGATAACAACATCATCAGTGTAAGGAAAAAAAAGAAATTCCAATGCCGATTCTCCCGACTACAAAATTTGATCACAAGGTTTTCCTTTACGCCACGCTCCCAAAGAAACACAGATGGAAACAGAGGCTCTTTTTGGGTGAAATGCTCCTTTAATGATGTATTTTTCAGCTTTCATTTGAGACATCACTGTGCTCCCTCTGTTTGTATTTGCAGTTGAGTATGTTTCAAATATCTGCAAAAGACGGGAGGAGCGCTTGGTTTATCTCCAGGGTCACTTTGTCTTACAGCAGTTATACTCATCATCAGTGTTAGTGAATACCCTGCAAAACTGAGGAAGATGCTGCAATGCAATATTTAATGTCCCTGAATGCACCACAGAACCTCAAAGCACCCCGACGAGCACAGCGATAAAATGAAACTTTAACAGAGGAGTACAGCCCCAAGAAGAGTAAAATAAAGCAAACAGATGTTGGTCAGCAGAACAAGGAAGTAATTCAGACCAGAAGCTCAGGACTTATCAATCAACAGGCAGCAGCTCAGTCATCCGTTTCAGCAGGGCCACAATTCAAAGGTAAACTCCTGGTGGATCCTGGTGGATTAGATCGGGTCATACTGCTTTAAAAAACGTAAGTTACTCAGCTGAAGTCAAATCTCCTCAAAATTTGGTCTCCAGACGAAACATCAGTGAGGTCTGGATGTCATACAGAGATTTGATGAGAGTCAGAGTCAGACTCAGAGTCAGAGACAGAGACAGAGACAGAGTCAAAGTCAGAGTCAGAGACAGAGACAGAGTCAGAGACAGAGTCAGAGTCAGAAAGAGTCAAAGTCAGAGACAGAGTCAAAGTCAGAGTCAGAGACAGAGTCAGACTCAGAGTCAGAGACAGACTCAGAGTCAGAGACAGCGTCAAGGTCAGAGACAGATTCAGAAAGAGTCGAAGTCAGAGTCAGAGTCAGAAAAAGTCAGAGGCAGAGTCAAAGTCAGAGTCAACGTCAGAGATAGAGTCAAAGTCAGACTAAGAGACAGAGTCAGAGTCACAATCAGAGTCAGAGACACAGTCAAAGTCAAAGTAAGAGACAGAGACACAGTCAAAGTCAAAGTAAGAGACAGAGTCACAGTCAGAGACAGAGTCAGCTCTGGACCTGCACACAAGGAGCTGTAAGGTTACAGCGCGTCCAT
>OMNV01017518.1:0-12020 GCA_900303265.1 Brotula barbata
TAAGGATCAGGGATGCATGGCTTCCCTGATCCTGGACAACATGCATCGCTCCGTGTCCCTCTGTCTGTATCCATGTGCCTCAATTCTTTCATTTAGACAACAAATAGGATGGAGGATCAAGACCAGAACAACCTTTGACAAATCTTTTTAACCTTATTGTCCTTATTTTTAATAAAGGTAAGAAAGTCGTGAAAATGTCTTCCTCCCCGGGGATCACGCCTCGGGAGCATGTGGACATGATGTACATCTCCATCGAGACTGCCATTGCCCTGGCCTCGGTGGTGGGCAATGTGCTGGTGGTGCTGGTGGTGTGTGTGAACCGGGCTCTGCGTAACACCACCTTCTGCTTCATTGTGTCGCTGGCAGTGGCAGATATCGCCGTGGGGGTTTTGGTCATCCCTCTGGCTGTCATTATCAGTCTGGGACTTAACACTCAGTTCTACACGTGTCTCTTCCTCTCCTGCCTGCTCCTGATCATCACTCAGAGCTCCATCCTCTCCCTGCTGGCCATCGCCATCGACCGCTATCTGCGAGTGAAGATTCCTACCAGGTGAGACCCTTTTTTCCCCCACTATTTGATGCAGTTTAGGTTTTCTCAGAAATTCTGACAAATACGAGCTGAAAAATGAAGGTTGAGATTGTTTTGGTGACACTGAGAGTATTTACTGATTTGGTTAGTGATGACACTGACAGCAATGCAGTGACTCGGGGTGTGTTTATGGTCCAAACAATGAAAAATTAATGAATGGGAATGGACTTGACATCTAAATGATCTCTGTCTGGCTGCAGTTGCAAATCCTGTTTATTCCCGATACTCTCTTTGCATATGAACATGAAGTCAGATTCCAAGGAAATAACACGTATAACAATGTGAATAATCCACGTTTGATAACTGAGCCATTATAAAGATGCTCATTGTTTTCCACGACAGTAGCATTTATTGACTCTGACTGGTAAAAAAAAGTCATTTACGAGCACTTCTCTTCCTTCTTTTTTCAAATGAGAGTATCAGTCAGGAGGAGGTGGTCCTCTCTGTCGAAGAAATCTACTGTATGGCTGACATGGTGCCGTAGATCTTTGGCAGGTTTGATGTAAATCAATAAGCTGGACATCCGAAGCTTTCAAGTAAATTAAAATGTCCCTTTCTGCTGAAACGCACGAGTTTTTGAGGCAGTCTTTGGCAATTGTTACTGACGTGTTTTGTGCATTTGAGGACAGCAGATACGTCAACATCAGTCCACGTCCCGGGTTTTATCGATGGGTCATTTCCCCGTATGGGTCTAATGCTTCCATGTCGTATTCTACACAGGTACAGCACCATCGTTACCCAGAAGAGGGCATGGGTGGCGGTGTGTCTGTGTTGGGTCCTGTCTTTCCTCACAGGATTGGTCCCGATGATTGGCTGGAACAACCACGGGGCTCAGGGAAACGTCAGCAGCTCCAGCCACATCGTCTGTAAATTCACCACGGTCATGAGCATGGACTACATGGTCTACTTCAACTTCTTCGGCTTGGTTGTGGCCCCATTGACCTTGATGATCGCCCTCTACGGGGAGATCTTCAGAGTGATCCGGAGGCAGCTCAACCGTCGAGCTGAGGCCACCAGTGATGGAGACAGGTACTATCAGAAGGAGCTGAAGCTGGCCAAGTCGCTGGCCCTGGTGGTCTTCCTCTTTGCTCTGTGTTGGCTGCCGCTGCACGTCATGAACTGCGTCGATTTTTTCTGCCCGCAGTGCGACATACCCAAGTTTGCTGTGTACGCAGGCATTTTTATGTCCCACGTGAACTCAGCTCTCAATCCCATGGTTTATGCGTTTAGGATTAAGCGGTTCCGTGTCACACTCATCCAGATCACGCGCCGCTGTGTGTTATGTAAACCGCCAGAGCCCACACACTGCCCCACCAGCACGCCTGCGCTGACGGAGAAAATGGAAGGAAACCTGTAACCAGCACTGCAGCATTCCTCTACGCGCCCTGACTGACAGACGGGACGAGGCCGCGGTGCGTCGTGACACGTCTGGGATTATGTCACATGTGGAATATGGAGCCATCCTCCAACACGATGAGGCGCTTCATGACGTCACGGGATAAGTTCACTGGGGAACTGTTGACGTTGTTGACACAATCGAGTAAATGTGCCAACAAACGCGACAAAAAACAAACACCCCACCAGTCTACCTGAATTTGTTTTGTTTTCACTCATTGCTTCTCTAATTAATTCATATTGAATTATTATTCTGTGTACAGAAGTGTGAAAACACGTAATGTTTAAAAGGTTTGGCAAATGAAGTAAATAACTATGCAAAGCATCTGCGTTTTATATCGTACGACTCGTTTAATTCTATGAATTTTTGGCATTTGCTCAACGGTTTTAGTTTATGCATGCATAAACTTGTGCCTTCATTTTGTAAGTGCTCTGTGTGAGTGTGTGCCGTCCAGAGGAAGACAGAATGGCTGGGTTTGCTGAATCAGTACTGTGCAGAGTGTGGCCTGATATTTCATGTTTTTATGGAAGACCACTCAATTAACTCTGACGGTTCAAACATCTAAGCAATTGGGCCATCACTCTTGATGGCGTGGTGCAGACGACCTCTTCAGCTAATTCAGCCGGTTTAGGCCATATTTCAATAGCCGTAACAGGTTATTGTAAAAGCCACGGGGCAATCGAGTAAACGATAGTGAAGTCATTCATTGTAGCTCCGCCTGCCAAAGCTCCATCATTCTGCTTCATCATCAATTTTGAACTGGGCCTGGTTCCGTGTTGCATTACTTCCAGGCACTAAAGGTCACATCTGTTTTAGGATGTGTATATTTGAAAACACTAAGTTATCGTTGCACACAGTGGGATTCATGTCAGATGAAGAAATGGATTTGTTTACCCTGATTTTTGAAGGATGAGTCCTTCTCACATCCAGCAGACATTTGAACTTGTTGTAGCAAAAAGAGCAGAAGTCTAACTAACAGCATTGATTATGGCTCTGCTGCATTTCGGTGTGTAAGTGGGCCAACATGCACACATGCACAACACCAGGGCCGTGGCACTGGCACTCAGAAATGGAATGTGGCCCGGACCTACAAATAGCTATCACAAGTCCAAATGTCCACCACAACCGTGGTGGACAAGAGTTGCAACGCTGAATAGACAGCCATGAACAAGCTGTTGTCTCAAGCCTTCCTCCTTGATCTGCCCCCATATCTCTTTCTGTCTCTCTACCCCCACTACACACACACACACATCAATCTGCGTCGTACCATCTGTCACCTACGTCCGAGATGAGGGATTTGAAACTGCTGAGTGTGTCCTAATCCCCAGCCTTCGTCTTAGTGAGGTAGGTAGATAACCAACAGCCATTTATTGGCTTCACTACCCACCATGATGTAGTTGTGGAAACGTAAAGCCAAGAGTCTCCACTTCATCCAAGACACTCATCTTCGTTGCGGTAAGACCCTTTTTTTTCATTTGTTCAGTCATTCACTAAGAAAGCAGCAACAAATATCCTCCAGAATTATGTCATACTTTGTTCGTTTTTTGTCCTCAGACAACTGCATAAAACGGACTGAGACAGAAATGGCTGACACAAGTTTAGCAGAGGTGGACCAGAATGTGGAGGCTCCAGAGGAAGAGGCAGATGGAAACGCCTGGCTTCACATTACCAAATGCATCGAAGCCCGACGTGCCCTACCTTGGAATCAGTGGACCAACAAAGAGAAGGCAATCTATTATATGGACCGCATTTTCATTGTGTTCTTAGTCATTTCTTTACTTGTGATGTTTGGAGAATGTGGCTATAAGATATGGTATGTGACAGATGTGAAAAAGATTGCAGCGTTTTTGTCAGAGTTGGCGGCCTGGGTTTTCAACTGGCTCTTCACACAGGAGGAACAGGAGAAGCTGTTGGAATTATAGTCACGTGAGCGATTGTCTTATGTGATTATCCTTCCTCGTCTTTTCCACAATGTTTTAGACACAGAAGAATCTTTTGAAAGTTATGTGCTAGGCGGAGATTTGTTGTCTACATTGTCTGTGATAAAAGCAATAAAAAAATACATTTTGTATGGATGAAAAATCCTTAAGCAGCGTTCTTTCTTTCTTAAATAAACTGAGTTATTATTAAATGAATTAAACAAGTGTCTAAGTTGCTTACATGAATGAAAGCATTTCTGTGCATGAAATATGGAGAATATGGAAAAAAGACAAGATAAAATAAAAAAATCAAAAATTAAAATAATCATATAATAATATTCTTATTATTATAATTACTACCACTATTATTATTATCATTATTATTATCATCATCATCATTATTATTAATATTATTATTGTTGTTATTATTAACAAATACGTGGCGTAAAGCGTTGTTACTTCCCACCCGAGGTTCGACATCAAATGAGAGCGGTCAGCAGGTCGGTAGCCAATAAGGAAGAAGTAGGACGACCTCTTTCGGAAGTGAAAACATACGTCTAGTCAAAGTCTGCACGTTTTAGCGTAAGGTTTATGTCGCCTGAATGTACAACTACAGCGCCATATTTAAGCAAAACAAAAATGTACGACATGTCGGTGTAACGCCATGGCATCACATACCTGACTGATCAATTATATCATTTGTTGTCAAATTCGAGCGGAATAAATCTAAAACCAACGTTGTCGTAAAGTGTCAATCATCCAAATGGACCAATGAAATCAGAGCAGTGAACTCTAATACAACTTCCGGTGTCTCCTCCTTCCCTCTTCCGTATTTCCTAGCGTGACCGACGTTTCGTGTCTTTTCAGACTTAAAGTAAGTGTCTATATTGGCGTTTTTACGTCATAGTTGTGTCCATCAGGTGACGCTCTACTGATTGTAATGTCAAATCTTTCGTTTTTTGTTAATCGCTGTTGTCTATGACGATGCTTAACCGTAAATGTCATGTCAACCCTTGTGAAATGGATGACAGCCGCTGGGCGCCATGCCGTCTCCTTTACTGTATAATGGCGTTTGTCATAGACAGTTATACGATGCTGGATTATTATTACGCCTTAGTTACATTTAAAAACGTTGTGCTTAATCCGTGCTGTGATCGTGTATGGCTGAACTATGAAACTTAATCACGACAGAAAAGAGCGATCATCAAATAATGGCCCGACTGTGCATTTTTCCCATTAATCTACGATGTTCAGTCCTGTTTGGCCGCTCTGAAGACATGCGTGTACAATTAATTTAGCTGTGAAAGAATTGTAACATATTTTCTATTAATATAACTGGTTTAGTTACTTAGAATGACAATAAGTAAGAACTGTCGACCGGGAAAAAAAAAAAATCACGTGTGCCGCCTAGTGGTAATAAAGGGAACTGGTGTTTGTACAAGATCTAGAAATACGAATAGAGTTAGAATTCTATCGTATTAAACTGTAATTGTATTATGGATTTCAGAGGTCAATTGACCACGTAAATGTTTCAATATGTCACGTTCTTCTGTGCAGAATGCGTTACGTGGCCGCTTATCTCCTGGCTGTCCTCGGTGGGAACACCAGCCCCTCAGCAAAGGACATCAAGACCATCTTGGACAGTGTGGGAATCGAGGCCGACGATGAACGCTTAAATAAGGCATGGTGTTAGATAATGGCATCTGAATAGTTTAAAGTGCATTATCGTGCTGAAGCTAAATCTTTGTTCCTTTGCAGGTCATTAAGGAGCTCAATGGCAAAGACATCAATGAAGTCATGAACTCTGGTAAAACCCCTCCCTACTAACTCAGACCATATATTGATAGGAAGGATATATTATATTGAAACATATGTAGATCTATTGAAAGCACAGGAAGAAGTTTTGTATTGTAAATCTTTCATTTCTCCTCACAGGCCTCTCGAAGCTGGCCTCCGTACCAGCAGGTGGTGCTGTAGCAGCACCTGCTGCTGCTGCTGCTGGGTCTGCTGGAGCTGGGGCCGCCCCTGCTGCTGGTATGTACCATATCATAACACCTCAGTCTCAATACTTTTTTCTGCACCAAACACATGCAAACGCTATATTGTGTTGACTGTGAAAGTGGTGCGTTCCAAAGTGAATATTTCTTCCACTTGTGTTTTGTTTATGTGGGATCACACAGCTGTTACCGTGCTCATACTGATGTTGTCTGTATTCTTGTCAATTCCAGCGGAAGAGAAAAAGGAAGAGAAGAAGGAGGAATCAGAGGAGTCGGATGAAGACATGGGCTTTGGACTTTTTGATTAATCTGCCTCTCCTTTTAAAAAGCAATAAAAATGTAAAAGGTTTACACAAAACATTGTCTTCACTCTTTTAATTGCATTTACCCCAGAGGAGACTTTTTATGAACAATTAAAAATGATAAAAGTACAACACTAAGATAGTAGAAAAGTTGAAAGTGTGTGTGTGTGTGTTGGTGAATTCACCTAAGATGTTGAAATGGCAAACATTACCTCACACCAGGTTGTATTTTTAGAAACTTAAGGGGATTTCAGGGCTTCTTATTGTTTGCCTGCTGCAAATAGTTCAGGCTGAGTAACCTTTCATTATTGTGCAATCCAGAGTAGTGGTGTGTGTGTGTTTGTGTGCGGTCAGACAGACCTGCTACCATCGGCTTAACCTCTTATTCCCACATAAGAAGACAGACCTCATATCTGTTGGTAATTTCCACAGGTACAAAAAATGAGCAGATGAATTCTTGCGTGTGAACATGTTCATGTATGAAGAACAACAATGTTATGTTGTAACTCTCCTAGTCTGCCAGAGCCAAACCTCATCTGAGTCATCAGTTTAATAAATCAAAATACTAGAGAAAGGATTCCTTTGTGATCAAGAGGCAGGACTGCCTGCCATGATTGTTGCGTTATCGGGAATTAATGCGGTGCGTCACGTCGTCTCAAAATCCCGTGTTTGTCTGAGTGGATCACTGGTACTTGTGTGTAAGAGTAAACTGATAAAGCTCAAGTCTCCTGTGCCATGAGGAGGAAATAATCTTACTTCATAATGTAGATTATTAAAGCTCTGGACTGACTTTGAAGCCTTCTATTCTTTGATGAAACCAGTAGGTTTGTGGTTCCTGTCACATGGTCGGAGAGTCAGACCATAAAACTCTGCTTCCCTTGTGGTTTCCTTCTCCTCTGCCGTGTGTGAGCTCTCACGTGCCGTTGCCTAGCATTGTGATTAATGCACAAATCTCCCCCGAGAGCCGACAAGACTGTGACTGGTGTTAAAATCATCCTCGCTTTTGGAAAGGCTTCCTGTGTGCTCAGAAACTTGCTCTGCAGGTGAGGCTCATCACAGACATGCAACTGACAAGCCGTCACATCAGGTTACACAATCACCTGGCAACATGTGCACAGAGGAACGCATTCCCCGTCGGTGTCAGACGAGCTGTACTCAAGTTATTCTCCAATGTCAAAGAAGCACACAAGTTTGGTGCAGCGATTTTGTCAAGACATGTTCATTTCAGGATGTGCTCCAGAAGAGTCCACATCCTCCAGGCTGTTGTCCCAAACAGGGCTAAGATTACAGGTGTGGTGACTGAATCTGTTGACGCTGGAGCTTTTATTGGTTACCAGGTCGACAACCAAAGCTGCTGCAGAGTTGGGGGTTGAATGTTGATAAGATCTGCATGTGACTTTGGTTTAGCGGTTTTCAGCACAGACACAAAGTGAGTGATGATTATATGTGTCACCTGCGGTCTGACAAGGGGGTTGGCAGCCCAGAAGTCAATAACAAGCACACAGGAAGTGTACCAGCAGTTAAGAAACCTACAAGTTAGCTACAAGTTATGTAGCTTAACCCTCAGTCTCTCCTTTGGATCAGGGGGGAAAACAGGAAGTAACATAATAAGTGTACCCAAAACCCTTGGCCAAAAAGAAACTAATGGAAGAAAGGGAACAAGGACAGACTGCTGAAACGCTTCAAGTGTAAAAGTGAATCAGTTTTACAGAAAACGATTCACAGAGATAAACCAGCTAATGCTGCAGAAATGGAGGCAAACGAGGCCAAAGCAAACAAAGGGACTCTCACAAACTAGCAAATATAGAGCTAACAGAAAAAAAAAACACTGAGCTCTCTAAATAACCTCAGGAAGACAGGAGTAAGAGGAGAGTAAAAGAAAGTGTAGAGAACCCCGAAATAAACAGGCCGATAAAGAGTTCAGTGGCCTACTGGCCGCCAGCCCTGAGTCATGGGGGTACATGTACAGCTCCACTGACGACCAAACCAAGTTCAGGTGTGGGTGATCCAATCACACAGAGAGGGGTGCAGCTGAGCTGTAACACAGAGGGGCGGGGCTAACTTGAAACACACACACACACAAACACACAGAGGGATAGCGAGAGAGCTCGCTTCCAACAAAAACAAGAAGCCAGACAAATGTCAGAGGTGACACAGAAACATCAGTTAGTTGCCAAAAATCACATCTTTGTTGTCAGACCAGGGGTGGAAAGAAACCGCACATAGTATGGGTTGGTTTCCCTCCCTGCATCCTGTTTTTATACAGCTGCTGATTAAAAAAAAAAAGGAATTTAAGTGTTTAAACGGTGGATTCCCTCGTTTAAAGGTCAACCAAACATTCACCTCTGTCATCCAGGTGAACAGCTGCTCGGACGTTTAAGATCTGTCGCTGGGACTCCTTCAGATACGGAGTCTCAGTAAACGTAAAACACTAGTGAATATTAGTGTAAAATAAGTAACTTTACTCCACAGTAACAGGATACTCTTTTCTCCAGGCCTGTGTGCTGTTCTCAGCCGGCTCAGGAAAAATCAATATCAGCCTCCAGCTATGTGACATTATTACACGTCAACAAATGAAGGCAGAGGAGAAGATGTCATAAGAGTGAAAAGTCACGCACGTTCCTAATGACACGCCAGAAATACAAATACGGACATTGTACTAATATTTTATTCATTCTAATTGAATAGAACTGTACGATATGAACGCCAGCATTCATGTCCAACAAATAATCAATCAAAACACATTTTCATTCATTTATTTCTAGAAATCCTAGAAACGTAAAAATTATTGCACGTCTGCCTAGCATAGAAAAAAAACAAAACATTACAAAATATTACATTAGCTACATTGGTTTTTATTACAAAACCGCATGCATGGTGTAGCTGATCAAAGTGTGCATTCATGAAAAAAAAACTAGCATCACATTTCCATTAACATTCGTAGAACTAGCTATTTATGACCGTCACATATTCATACATACAAAAATATAAATACTATTTACTAACTCCCAGCTGTGAGTCATCTATGATTTTCCATCAGATACCGCATCACAGGATAATCGGACATTCTATCGGCAAATGATCAAATATCGGAAATATTCCCTGCTTGTTTACAGTCTTGATATTCTGATGTTTGCAGCACACACACACACAGAGTGAATCTAGATGAATGACATCACAGGCTCATCTTCCACGGGTGCATCTCAGTCATCACTGTCGGACCAGGGGTGGTCTGTACATGCCTGCAAAGAGAAGACAAAGTCAGACCTCTGATCCACCTCGGGGCCTGTTTTGAATGATGATTTATGTCTTATCTCTGCTCCGTGCTTCATCGGTCCCCCACTCACCTGTTTGTATTTAAATCGGTCTTGTAGGTAGCGGTTCCCCAGGCCGGTAATGTGACCAATGTTCTGTCTGGACAGTGCAGCGATCCTGGCCGTGAAGTCCAGCGTGAACGCCAGTTTGACGAGCTCGGGTGCCGTCGGCGGGACGCTGAGCTGTATGTTGACGGTTGGGGTCTTGGCTTCGAGGTAGGCATCGGCTAGCTTCTTGAAGGAGGTGTACGACAGGCGCTGGAAGAAGCTGCTCAGGGTGGGGTTTTCTCTCAGCTGAAAGGGATCAAGAGCACAATGTGAGGAATCTCAACTCTTCTAGGCATCCATGATAACAGGACACATTCGCACTAAAACTACATGACATCACCAGGACATTTTTGTGTTTATATTTACTACACAGTGACCAGCATCATTTGACTATAGATGTTAAATATCAATTGTAGAGGAAGAAATAAATAAATCTCTAACCGATAAGGTCAACAGGCGTTATTGTGGTGCACTCACTAGACATCCTGCTCTCTTCCTTTAGTATACAAAAGCTTTTGTAGACGCTATTCAAATTCAGCTGCGTGCCTGTGTACACCCTGCCTCTGGGGCAAGTCAAAATGCATTCTGGGACATTAAATAAAATCTAGACATACTCAGAGAGAGAGAGAGAGAGAGAGAGAGAAAGAAAGTAGATTGAACACACACTGTGTAACATTACGCAAAGGTGGATTTTCCTATGATACACGTGGCTGGAGCTCATCTGATGGACCCGTTTTCTTGAAAATGCTACATCAGCACTTATACAATGACTCACTGATTCCTTAATCATTAACCTGGGAGATGAATCCAAGGGATTATAGATTGGTAGTCTAAGATCTGCATGCTAACAGATGCCATGGCACTTTGAATTTGACGCTATTGAATGGCAATAGATACGAACCTTATCATCGATGGCATCGCCCTCCTCCTTTGTCAACTCAATGATCCTGTTGATAACTTCCTCTGTGATACCGCAAAGGAGGAAATGGAAACATGATCATACTTTTTACCGATACAAACAAGGTTCACATTCTGAGTTTGCCGTAGCTAAGCCCAGGGCTGAATACTGTAAAGTGAAGTTTTACCGTCAGTGAGGACCTCCTCCTCCTTTTTGCCCTCGTAGACGATCCTCTGCATTTCCTCTGACACCCTCTCATAGTAGGAATACGTTGGTTCCACGCTCACAACAGCTGCAAGACAAACAGAGTCCATTGATTAATGAAGGCCATGCTGGGACACGGGTCCTGGTTCACACTCTGAGGGTTTGTGGGTCCCGTTCTGGTTTGTTTCCAGACTTACATTCGACTGCGGTGATGTCGGCCGGGTTGATGTCTTTGCATAAATCGGGCTTGCTCGGCCGTTTCAGGTATATCTTGGACAGCCTTCTCCTCAGGGATCGTCTCCGGCCCGTCTTTTTTCTCTGTACGGTCTCTGGAGGTGTTGGGATGCAGGTGACGGTAGCATCGGGCGTCTCCTCTTTGGTTGAAGCCTCTGTCACCTCCAAGGGAGTCTCCACCTCCCCGTCTTTCTCCTCACTGCCCCTCCGAAGGAATAAGTTCAAAAAACTTTTCCACACCGAGGGCTTTTTGTTCTTTTTGGGTTTCTTTGGCGTTTTCTCACACTCGTCCTCGTGGCC
The DNA here is from genome assembly GCA_900303265.1 of Brotula barbata. NCBI lineage: Eukaryota > Metazoa > Chordata > Actinopteri > Ophidiiformes > Ophidiidae > Brotula > Brotula barbata. The sequence goes on from OMNV01017518.1 coordinate 11,202, forward strand.
CTCCGGCGTATCCGTGGGAGTTTCGACTGCGGTAAAAGGACTGATTTCCTCTTGGGATGGAGGCGGGCTTAAGTGGGTGGACGGGTCACTGGAGTGTCTGCGCATGCGTTTTTCGGGCATGATCACCCATTTTTCCTCCCTCTCTGCCTGGCTGGAGCCCAGCGTGCCGTCGTTGAGGCTGAGGCTGCGCTTGACGTAGACTTCCAGCAGACGGACCGTGTCCTTCCGGGTCACGGAAATCAACTGGCCGTTACCCAGCTTTTCTTTTTCGGGTTCCATGGTGGAGGCACTGCAAGAAAGTGATCACACACACACGACAGACTGTGAAGTGAACTGGGCGTGACCCGTCAGAAAGCTTTGAAAACAGTCCAACATTCAGGTTTCTATTGTATTGGGTTTCACCGCCGCGTACGACCTGACCTGCACTCTTCACGTTTATTAGCAGGTACATTTTCTACACCACGTTCTCCTTCTGTTGTAATTTTACGATCTAATAGCTTCACCTTGATGAATAAATTACCCGTCTGTCTCCGGCGTGTCTGTATCATCCTGTCCGTCTCCCTCAGCTCTACTTCTTTTTTATATTTTATCTTATTCTCTATTCAATTGTCATATAACCATTTTCATCATCTCAGTTCTCCAGGTTTCCTGTTTGACTTTTTGTTTCTGTATTTATATTTTTTGAAACTTCGTTGCGCCTGAGAATTACGATCACTTTTATGACGGCTGTAAATGACATGTGACAGTAAAGATGACCTCCTCTGTTCTGTTCTATTTACGGTCAGTACAGGCGGTAATACCTGCAGAAAAATAGGAATA
>OMNV01017518.1:15162-28291 GCA_900303265.1 Brotula barbata
GGTTGTATTCCCACACACACACACACACACACACACACACACACACACACACACCTTGTATGATGTCCATAACATGGATTAAACTTTGGGAATAGCATCTAAAATGAGATTTCAGATTTCCACAATGTAATGACAGGCCACGCCCTCGTACTGTCTCTATCAAAGGACAAACACGTTGACTGACCCGTCGCTATTTAAACCATCATATGAGACGTATCGGTGGTTTGGTTAATATCTTTAAACGAACGTGGAGAAAGCGTGCCACGCCGCGTCCCGCCGTCTAAGCCTCACCGAGGATCACGGGGGTGTGTGCACCTTCACCGTTTCCTGTGCCGAGCGAGCAGATGGAACACCAAGTACGCTTCATTTATCCGCTGCCAAAAATCTGCTCTGATATTTGCTGCTCGTTTATCACAGCGGGTCTGACGTAAAAAAGAAAGAAAAAAAAAAAAGTTCTTCCTGTGATTTCATCATATTTGACCTTCAGTCGACGAGGGAGCGATAAGAGTGACGCCAACCCTGCAATGCTCCCGGTCGGCATAGCCGGAGCGCCGGATCAACGGTTCGAGTAATGCTGTAGGTGAGCACGGCCGAATTGAAATCGATACGAAACCCACCAACTTCTTCGTGACTCATTCTCACGGACGAGAAATTTGACGGCAAGGTCGTCGCAGCGCCAAACTACCGCGCTGCCGTCGCGCGTGCCGATCCGGAGCCACAAGGGTAATGAGCACTGCAGAAACAGGAGACTTTGGAGGGATTTTATGCAAACACGAGCCACGCAGCTCCGGGCCACTTTGCCCTCTGGAGGGCGTGAACTACAGTACACGAGCTGCTGCCTGTGCAGGTCTGGAGCTGTCTTATGTGTCTGCTGACATAACGGTAACCCAATCTACTCATATGAGCCTCGGTGTCTGAGACCCAGCCATTGTTTCCCCCTAAAGGACTGGGACGGGGCCAGAAACGGACCCGGGAAGTACAGGGGAAGACTGGAGCGGTGCGACCGGGGGGTATTTTTAGATCCATTAGGGGTTGCGGCCCGGCCTGCTGCGTCCCGGCGATCGGCCCCGTGTGCCGGCGTTTGAATGGATTTCTCGGGTTGAATCTGTATCAAAGGGAGGATGGATGTGATCTCTTCGTGGAACACTCCATGAATTATAAATGACAGACTCACATTGGCGTTGACCTTGCGAGAGCCACCTGTTCTGGCAAAACGCTACCTGGCGGCGCGTTTGGGATATCGTTGCGCGATCAGCGATCAGCAGGGCAGAAGGGCAGGACGTCGACCTGACCGAGAGCCACGGTCCTCTGGACGCAGGGACAGACGCGGGCAGGATGTCAACTCGGGAAAACGAGCTCGGAAAGTGCCACGATCGAAGTTGGCGTTGGGACGCGTTGACGTGGCTCGCCCCGGGGGGCCGCGTCCTTGACCGTGCGGGACAGCGGAACACCGAGTGAAACAGCCGAGCGCTCCGACGTGAAGGAAAGGACAGATAATCTCATAAATGAATCATTGGGCGTGCATATTTCATTCGCCGCTTTTGCCTCTGAAGCTTTTTGAAGTTCACGATAAAGCGACGGCGTTCTGGCACGATGTCGCCGTTCCGCCCCACCGCAAAAACTCCTCCATAAGTCTGTTTCCATCTGTTGCTTTTGCGCCTATTTTTAACGTGTTTCTGCAGGAGACGAGCCCCGTTACAGAACACACACACACACACACACACACACACACACACACACACAGCGTCAGCATCTGCTCCGGCAGCCTGCCAGCTACATCACACACAGCAACATTCTCAGACGAGGGTGGGGGAGCGTTTTTTTAAAGTCCCACAGACAGACCGAGACCGAGAGAGAGAGTCCATCACCAGAGCGGAGGAGAGCGAGAGCGAGAGCGAGAGCGAGAGAGAGAGACAAGGTGCTAATAACAGCGAGCAGTGGGTGATAATTAGTACGCAGCCCCGAAGTCATAGACTAACACTTACACCTGCTTCGGTCGTGATTATTGCGAGAGCACCGAGAGGAAAAAAGGGGAAAGATTTTATAAATAAAACCCCTAGAGGTAATAGTTTTAATTTATTTGAGTCAAACTTTTTGAAGTAATTAATTTAAACAATAGGCCGTCATGAGGAGCGGAGGAGCGGAGGCACCGAAGAAACCAGAGGGAGGCGATGCACAGTTAGCTTACACGTTTAATGAAAGGCACTCTTTACAGGATGAATAAAATACCGTGTACTGCACACGGTTGACACATACAGTAACAGCCCTCGTAGAATAAGTGCTTATATAGCGTCGTAAAGTGCTGCGTACCCAAAGTGACTGCCGCTGCCACTTGCATTTCACTGGCCTGCATTATAAATGTCGCTCTTTCCGTCCGTTCCGGTCGCGTTCGCGTCGCTTTTTCCACGCCGCTATCGCGCTCCGAGAAACGTTCCGATCGAGATACGACTACATCCGGCGTCAGTTCTATAAAAGCTCTAGTTATATGTATAATAACGTATCATAAACTTGCATACGGTACATTTTCAAGTTTTTGAAATGCGGCATGCATATACGGTACCGATTCCTATTTTCCTATATATAGATACACGTGACAACCGATGGGTACTTCCATCGTTTGCTGCCACCGTGGGCCGAACTGTTGGCGGCACGCCTCGGTTACATGGAACACAATAATCATCGTCTATTTGTTTAAAAACGGTACAGCGGGTTACAACAAGCTACAATTTAAATGAGTCAAACGTTCAATTGCTGGTTATAAGAGTTAAACCTTATTTCCGCACGCCGTGTCATGCAACGCGAGCGAGGAAACAAGGCGAGGAGGAGGAATTCCGTCGGGGGAGAGCGACGTGGCTTTGACCGTCGCCCCGTCTCTCTATCGCACGTCTCCCCGTTCGATCGCCACGTTCACGTTTTTCTATACGCTCAAGTGAATACATCCGTACAGTCCCTGACGACAGTCGCTGCTGTAAAAGCCCAAAAGTGCTAAAAAATTGCAGTAAGTGCAATTAATGGATATGATTAACTTCACATATTAACTCCAGGGTTCAGTATATTCAGCTGCGTCATTCGTCCGATGGATAAAATTGTGCGATAATAGTAGCGTGTCGTCGGCAAAAGTAGATACAGATCCACAGTGATCGGAACAAACTGCCGCGCGTAGCGTAGCGTGTGTGAAGCGGTTTCATGACGTGATTCGTATCTAGCAGCGCATCTATGATCTAACAGCAGACTTCCCGATGTGCAAACTGTCCATCACGCCGCACATTTTGCGGGCAGGCGGACGGGGGTTTGCCGCCGGGTCCTCTCGCCCGTACGCCGGACGCGACCGCCTGTCCTCTGTTATGAGTTTGCTGAATATGATGAGGTGTGGATGAACACGGAGCTGCGATGTAACGTCAGCTCCGGATGAAGTGCTACAACGATCAAAACTCCTGGGATCTCTTCCTGTATGCTGGATAAATCGTTGACTTTTATCAAATGCCCAACACGCCGCCCTCGGCGTTTCGTGAAGCGTCGAGCCGGATATAAATGTAATAATGCCTTTGGGTTCTCCCCGTCGTCGGTCGGACCGAGACGGTTGCTGAGCTGTTGTGTTAATTGCACTTTGACACATCCACATGCAGACGAAACGTGTGTAAAGGTCGCCTCACCCATACCTGTCAATACTGTAATGATATGCACAAACGCTGCTGCGTTTGTAGTAAAAAAAACAACGAGAACGACGTCGCTCGGTCCATTTCTCATACTTGTCCGTTCTTCTCGTTCTGCCAGGTGCCGTTGCTTTTGTTTAGCGAGGGCGTGCTCTCGTACTTGTACGCCGCCGATGTCTTCTCAACCGCCTCCGCCGCCGCCTCCAACACCTGTTTCTCCTCCTGCTCGGTCTCACGGTGGTAGAAATAGTTAAAGTTGGAAACGATGACGGGGACGGGCAACGCGATGGTCAGGACACCAGCAATGGCACACAGAGTGCCCACCATTTTGCCTCCCATGGTGATGGGACACATGTCTCCGTACCCCACGGTGGTCATCGACACCACGGCCCACCAAAAGCCATCGGGGATGCTGACAAACTGCGTCTGGGGCTCATCCACTTCTGCAAAGTAGATGGCACTTGAGAATAGGATGACTCCGATGAAGAGGAAGAAGATGAGCAGCCCGAGTTCTCTCATGCTGGCTTTCAAAGTCTGTCCCAGGATTTGAAGCCCTTTGGAGTGCCGGGAGAGCTTAAAGATGCGGAAAACCCGCACGAGTCGGATGATTCGTAAGGTGGCCAGGGACGCGTTCTGACCGGAGTGCAAGTCTTCGTCGGGGGTCGTAGCCAGCTCGGTTCCCAGGCTGACGAAGTAGGGAATGATGGAGACGATGTCGATGGTGTTCATGATGTTATTGAAGAAATCCCTCTTGCTGGGGCAGACCACGAAACGGACGCCGACCTCAAAGCAGAACCAAATGATGCAAAACGTCTCCACGATGAAGAACGGGTCGGTGACGTACGCCATCAGGTCTGTGATGCCAGCGGGGCCGTCTCGCGTCCCGTTGAGGAGTTGGGAGACGCCTGTTAATTCGTCGCGGTCGTCCCTGAACTCGGGTAGAGTTTCCAGGCAGAAGATGAAGATGGAGATGACGATGACGAGCACGGACACCAGGGCCACCAATTTTGCGGCGCTGGAGCTCTCCGGGTACTCGAACAGCAGCCAGAATTGTCGCTTTAATTCGTTGGTGGGCAAGAGGACCTCGGGCTCCTTGATGAAGCCTTCGTCTTCGCGGAACTGTTCCATGGCTTCGTGACCTAACTCGTAGAAAACTATTTCAGGCGCAAAAACGTCCAAGGGTACATTGGCTGGTCTGCGGAGTTTTCCCCCGGACTGGTAGAAGTATAGAATACCGTCGAAAGACGGGCGATTTCGGTCAAAAAAGTACTCGTTCTTCATGGGGTCAAAGTAAGTTATCCTCTTCACGGGATTGCCCAGCAGCGTGTGTGGAAACTTATTCAGCGTGCTGAGCTGGGTCTCGAACATCAGCCCCGAAACGTTGATGACAACTCTCTGGTCTTTTTCCTCCACGTACTGCTTTTCAAACAAGTCCTCGTTCTCGTAGCAGTCCTTGGCCGCCATCTTACTGAAGACGCTGTCGGTGGGCGACTCGCTGTTGATCAGGAGCTTCAGATTGGACATCAGACTGCAGCTGCTGGAGTTGGCTTTAGTGGTCACGGTGAGCGGAGTGGAGGGCGATAAGCCGTCTTGACCCGTCTGCAGCGCTCGTCTTCCTCTGTTGGGGGACTGATACGGAGATGTCAGATGATGGGTCAACAGATTCTGATCAGGTGCCTCGGATGTAGGTGATGTTGGATACCCAGAGTCGTTCGGGTCTCCCAGGTTGATGCCAACATCGTCCATGTTCTCAAAATTGACAAGGGGCACCTCCATCACCTGTTTTGGTGGCTCAGTCTGTCAGCCCGGTTCAGGTGCGTGAGGCAGAGGCGACACCACAGCCAGAGCCACGCTGAGAGTCCTGGCAGGGCCTCCCTCCTCCCGCTTCTCATTCAGGCTGATGAAGTCCACGTTAGGATGAAGTCCTCCGTGTAATCTGCGAAAAAGCGAAACCGTAATTTTTATAACTATCAAACGCTGCGGTGCCGTTTTCTCATTTTGTCGGGAGAGAGATTTTTCTGTCAGCTCCTGTTTACATCAGCACACACGCTGCCATCCGATACGGGCCTTTGACACTTTGTTTGTTTCTTTCACTCCTTTCCCGAACTCTCCCATGACTTAATCGAAAGCACGAACTCGGCAAGTTCGGGGCGAGAAAGTGCTTACGCGCTGCGCCGAGAGCATTATTGCAGATCGTGCGCTACAACAACAAATCATTTTCAGCTCCTGGTGGCAAATATCTGCAATACCTCTGCACGGGACGGAGCCCAAACTGATTACCTTTCTCATTCGGTGACAACTGTTGACCGGCCGGACGAAAGCCGTGCCCGTCCGACACGGAACGCAGCGCGAGTCGGTCCGTTAGCGCCGCATTGACTTGACTTCTAAGTAGCTCTTTATCATTCCTTTTGTCCCGTCGGGACATGTAACCGTATATGGACACACGTTTAAGACGCAACCTCAACGTCCACTTGACACCGAGGGACCTGCGTACTTGGAGAGAATTTTCGACTTCTGTTTCAGTGTGGTTGTAGACATTAGCAGATAACATAACAGTCCGGGAGAAAGAATTGATTTCACCGGACTGTACCGCTTTCATCTCCTTATGTCAGGATACGGTGACGGGATGGAGCAAAAAATAAACGTATTGATTACGCACCGTCAGCAAAAGAAGTCTTACCGGCAACAAGAGAAAGGTTATTGGGAGACGCAGAGGACAAAAAGGGTCCCTGCGCTTCTGACAGTTTCTGCTAATTCTACCCTGAAACGATAACTTTTTAGATGTGTTTGATCGGGTAGAACGGAGTAAAAATCCACACTGACCTGCCACGGGCAAACGAAGCCGGTCCGGTGATTTATCCGCCCGTCAAAGCGCTCACAAATCCATGCCAACTGAAGGAAAAAGCGTCAACCTGACGTCCACTCACCCATGTCCCCGGCCGCGTCCCCGCAGAAGTTGCTGTCCCCCTCTCTACTCTGCCTGGCGGCTCTGCTCGGCTCGCACGTCTTCCCCTCACCCTCTCCCTCATCCAGACTCACAATCAAGAGTGTCTGCAGCTCTATTAAAGCTCCCACTGGGTAATTTAACACCCTATACGAAACCAGAGCTGGCATAGGTACCCACACACTCACACACACATACCGAGACAAACACACACACACACACACACACACACACACACACAGATGCATGCATGCAGTGTGTTGTGAATGTGTGGGTCACCTGGTTTAGGCGTCCCTCCTGAGCGAAAACCCTCTGTGGTGGCAGAGTCACTCTGTAGGATCCAGGCGCTGTTTGAGGAGGCAGAGGCAGAGCGGGACCCTCTCGTCTCCCCTTTCCTGCAGACTAAGCATCCACATGCAGGATCATCTAATCCAGCCTCACCCTGGGGATTATGCTGAGTTCTTCCATCGTTACGGCGCTCGTCACACTCTGACATTAGGGGTTATTGTTAATGACCTATTAGGACTTTTAAGATTGACATTTTGTATTTTGTCTGCAGTTTTTTTCTTCAAATCTCAAAACTGGATTTGCATCACGTTAAAGCGGCTTTTTCCTCTTTTCATCCCCTGCTTAGCTGTTCAAAGTGTAATCCTGTACAGCGTCGTGTGAATGCATCCATCTTCATTATCATTGATAAAAGCATGAATGTTTTTTTTTTCTCCATTTTTCAACATGAATTCATTCTGGGCATATGTTTGCCTTAGAATTGTTACATTTGCATGTTTAATACTATTAATAGGTTTGCAACATAATACAAAATAAGACCAAGATTTCCCCGGAACCATAATCCCCAAATTATGGTTCCAAGGATTCATAATTCCTGCCAAATCAAGGACTGCTGAGTGCCAGTAAGTGGAAATCTGTCAGATTAATAAAATGACTTTCTATTTGAATTAGATTTGGCTACCAGAAATAGAAAGGCTGCTCCTCTTCTCTGCCTCTATAGGAGAGAAAACTTCAATCAAAGTTCATTTTACTTTTCCAGAAGGGCGGCCAAGTTGGCAACATAGTTTGAATATTATGTTACATGATTGAGAACCATTCCCCGAAGTCCGAAACACTTCTCTTATCACACTCCAGCTCTGCTGCAGCCAGGACTTGGCTGTCTCTTGGTCGCCGGTATCAATGCGGCGTGAGCACCACTGCAGGCACTCGGCGTCAAGGTCACAGGGAGCCTGTGGAGACTCCAAAGACCCGGGCTTTGTCCCCACATCATCACACATCAGCACATCTGGGAATCCCATTACGTGTCCTCACGGGAACATACGGACATGTGCATCCATGTATGTAAATTTCACTGTACCTAGAACACACACACACACACGCACACAGGCTCGTGCACACACACACACACACAGACTTCATCCTGCTGACTCAACTCCCATCGCTATGGCGATATCTTCTCATGTGAACCTGTAATGTCCTGGCCGCGTCTTTGAGAGATTGCTGACGCGTGACCTGTCACTTAAACACTTCATTTGTTTGACAGGAAGACGGATAGAGAGGAGGCGAGTATAGACCGAGTGTGTCGGAGACGGAGGAGAAATAAGCCGTCCATCACCAACACGGTCATTTGTCAGTAAAAGTGAGAGCGGGGAGGTAAATGGTGAATCAGGGACGCAGCTGCTGCAGTGTCACTTTACTCTGGACTTCTGTCCCGGTACACAGATGGACAACATCCGTCCCTCCGTGCATCCACCCCTCTCCTCCTGCTGCTCCCGGCACCCCTCCCTCTCTCCTCCCTCCATCCCTTTCACTCCCTCCATGACACTGTCACCTTACCTGTTCACGCTCAGTTGACGAAGCATTTTCTAGCCAGCATGTTGCCGACTGACACTGCATTCACATTTACGCTATGAATAGACGCGTTTGTTCAGAAAACAGGAGCAGTATCTCTGAACAAACGATAAATGCTCGAACACTGATATCCCTGCAGATTAAATAATATATAGAAAAGGGAAAGCTCTTCCACTCATGGGGAGGATGACCACATCTGCAGCAAACTCATTCATCTCCATACTATTCTTTTGTTTGGTCCAAATTCTGTTCATACACGAGGACTGATTGATATATTCTGAGCCTGATCACGGTGGGATTCTTACACCTGTCAATGATTCACACTCGTCGCTCATTTCTGAACTGAGAGAATTGAAAGGGAAGAAGGGAAATTTTGCACAAGCACAAAAATACAAAAAAACTGAGGACTCACTCAGAGTCTTCTTCAAAGTGCATCCAGCAGACAGCACTGAAGTCGTTGTGACAGGAACCTAAATAGATTTCTGCCTGATTGGTTCATCAGGAGCAGATTAAACACACCTGTGCTTCAGCTCCATGTGCCACAATGTCCCAAACACACACACAAACACCCTGAACCAAACCCACTGCCACTTTATAAGGAAGTCCTTAATATTCGTTAGAAGATAAGATAAAATAAGATACGATGACACTTTATTTCTGTGTTATGTTCTGTAATTCTATTATTTACATGAGTAATATAATGTGTTTTTGTGTGTCGGCATTAAAACTGACAAGGTAAGAGAGGCTCTGTGAGGTGAGACAGGCCACTTACGCGCAGATATCTGGTGTTGCTCGGGGTGATCCCCTTGAGTGTGGATTTGATCTTGTCTGGTAAAAGGACCTCAATCGGTTCCTGTTCTGTCCCAAACGATGGCAGCCGTTGGTGGTGATCAGTTTTTGGGCAGACACGAAAATCTTTGGCAGAAGTGCGCGTGGCTGGAAGGGAGACAAATAGGAAATATCAGGCTCAGAATTTATCAGTCAAAGACTGAGGCATCGCTATCTGAGACTAGAACCCGAAACAAATGTACGTGGCAGGAACCGATGCCAGCAAAGTTGGAAATGATAAGTAACAGAAGCCACGGGTTGCCCATCTCGTGCACATGATCTAGTAATTCTATCTGAAAAGCCCATATGCTCATCCAATAAGGGTGACAGGATTTCAAAGTGCATGTCAGGTAGCTCGGATTAGATATTCCAACCTAGTAATCTTATATCGGTTGTAATGGCAATGGGTTATTCCAGTCAAATCTAATCCTGCAGAGGTCCTTCTTATTGCAATATAACACACAAGAGAAAGGACAAAGAGATTATCTATCTATCTATCTATCTATCTATCTATCTATCTATCTATCTATCTATCTATCTATCTATCTATCCGTCCATCTATTCAAGTCATTTGTTATCCAGTGCAGAGTCAAAGCTCCCCGTCTGTCTCCCGTCCTCCTCTTATATTAATAAACAAAAGGAGCCTCGGCCAGGTGAGGAACCGGATCTTGCTGGCATCAGGACTTTTTCCACTTTAGTGCTCACTGAACAAGACCAATGTTTTGACTGCACAATTCCAACTGATTCACTCTGTCAGGGAGGGAACCAAATAAATCCTCACTTTGCTGACTGTACAGCATAAACACTATTATTTTCTCGTAGTACTCCTAATGTACCCTTTGTTTTTAAATAGTGGAAATGCATCCTACACATAAAGACCGTCAGTTGAAAGTGCTGTGCTTGTAATTTCACCTGTGCATTCCAGTTTGTCCACCTGTGCACCATCAGAGTAAGACGCCTGGAACTTTACTTTGCGTTCTGTCGGCGCAGCATCGGGCTCGTTTTTCTCATACACAGTAAAGTCCTGTAAGTGACCTAGGTGCGCTCCTCTGCTCGCCGGGTGCTCGCCGTGCTCTCGCTCGGATTTCACACGTGTGCCCAAGATTGACTGGTCATATGACATTTTTTATGCATGTGTTCTCCTCTCTGCCCTCGGCCTTGTTCAATTTAAATGAATCCAGCATCAAACATAAAATGTGGTCTTTGTGATCGTCTCTTGATTAAATGCTCTATCTTTACTTTTACATCCTCCTCTGGTGCAGAATGATATTATGTAATGTATGTGTGCACAGTCAGGGCACACCTCACATGTTTTGTGGATGTGACATAACTCCTAAGGTGTGATTATAACACGAGAAAGAATTCAGCCAGATTCTGTTTATGCCCTCCAGAGCAGCATAGTACATAATAAAGCATAAACAACTGCAGCGTCTGAGTTTGGTTTTCTTGGTGCAGGACTTATCAGTCAAGCCTCATAGGGCATCTGAATGTAACTCTCTTAATTGAAATTTCAGCTGAAGTGGTCAGAGGAGGATGTATCTATATTAAATGGAAAAAAGATAGCATAACATCACATTATAAAACGATAAAGTATGAACTCATCATACGGGACGCTGACACCCCTGACAGGTTAATAAGCAATAATTCTTACAAAATGAACCCGTCGGGTCATTTGATCCCTCATAAAAATGACAAAGATTCAGTGGCTGCCACCTTTATGACACACCTCCATCGTACTGGAGGTCAGCGTAGGCCTTGACGCCATAATGCGGCTCTACAGCCAGGACCCATCGTGCGCTGCAGTGTTGCTGTTAAACACCACTGGAACACATTTTCTTGCAGCCTTATAAAATATTTCTACACTAAAGCCTTGCGTTGATTTGCAGCGAGGTCTCTGGTTCCCGGCCTCAGCGTATACATTGGTATGTGGAGGAACCAGATACCCTGGCGTTGATGTCACCGAGGTGCTGTAAAGCCGCAGCGGATTCCATGTTCACGTTAGCGAGGACAGACGGACAGGTATTCAAGCTGAAACGGGGGGTGTCTTCTTATCCAGCCGAACACGGCATTGTTGTTGTTGTGGTGGTGTGACTGCATGGGCTGGTGCGTCGGATAATAGACGGGCTGTGAATCTTTAAGATTACAACAATAATGGCACTTTGATGTGGAGAGAGGCAAATGCTCAGTGAAATCCTTCTGTTAAGTAAAAAAAGAATATGTGTGAGAATGGAAAACTCTGTCTGATTCATATATTTAACTATAGGGAAACATGAAAAGTATCGAAAACAAAAAGTGTGTGAGGTAAAAATGAAGAGAATCAAAGGTATTCATTTCATTTAGTGCGGTAAAAAGCGCAATATTTCTGTTTGAAATGCCTAAATGAAAACACCCTCCCAGTACCTCAACATTGTACTTTAAGTACTCCATTTGGGTACATGTCACCTATTTTTCACCTCTGTTTCCCGCACGAATCACTTTACATATCAACTCATACCCAGCAGCTGTTCCTGTGCTGAAAAGTGGGCGTGTCCAGAGCCGAATCTGATGACTTTGTGTTTCTCTGACAGGATTGAGACCTTCTACACCTCCATATGTGTTTCACTGGATCACTCTCTTTGATCGAAGGTGAATTATGGATGAGGGCAAGCTGCTAAACCTCCTACACTATCTCTCCTCCTCCTTGCTTGCACCTGACGTGCCCGCCTCCATCGGGGAGCCCAGTCATGTCAGCTGACGACCAGGTCCAGTTTCAGCCGATGAAAATGCAGCTTTATATGTGGGCTCACGCACGCACACATTCAGCCCTCTGTCTGCGAATTACGGCTCCACAAAGCAGTGTGAGCCAGTGTACAAGTGAAGATGATGATGATGATGACGATGATGATGCCCTTTCTTCCTTTAGAGATGCTCGCATGCATAATGAATGGGCTCGATGAACAGCACAACACAATGTGACACGTTCACAATAACCCCCCTGATGCCTTCCTCTTGTTACTGAGCTGTTTTCCTGTTTTGTCATTTGAAATCACAATACTTTCAGTTTCACCAAATCTCTTGTTCATATTCGCCTTGATGCGAGCGCCAACGCTGACAAATGAAAAGGTTTCCGAATGATCCTCTTTCATCCCATAAACACTCGGCGGTGAGATTATTTACAAAGCTGGGGTTAAATACGATGCACTGGAGGCCGTATAGATTTCCTGGGCGCTGCGCACAATTTCAGAGCTGAAGAAGAAGCCCAGGGACCTTGGTGCTGATAAAATATTAACTTACAAACGATATTTAAAGCCTCCATTCTATTCCCTGCTGGATTTTCACATTGTGAGTTCGATTGGTTCTATTTTTGATGCTTTATCCTGGTGCTCTTTAGAATTTTCAGGCAGTTAGATTTTCATTACAAATTCCAAATCAATCATGGTGGAAAAAAAAACATGAAGTTGAATTATTGATGTTATAATAAAATAGTAAAAATGTCCAAAACTGGAGCTCCAAGGGCACAATCAAGGTCAAATAATAAATTCTTAGCCTCATCCATACATTGAGCAACGGCTGTGATATTTTTATATACATACTTACAAATATCTACATGTTTCATATATTTTGTTTTTTTGTTCTTGAGATGGTTTTGAAATATGAGTGAAACACCTCAGTGTTCATAAATTGATTATCAATCAACGATCAACAGAGCTGAAGCACAACAAAGCACAAACTGGATAAACTCTGATTAATGACGCATTTCTCACACCTGTTCTTGGGTGAATTCATTTACTTCTCACCTCTTTTACTGCCATGTTAGATAAAAATATATAATAAATAGGATCCCAGCTCTTTGATGTGTTTGTGAGAT
>OMNV01017520.1:3583-26936 GCA_900303265.1 Brotula barbata
CGCCCCAGCTATGCTAATTATGACCATCTGCTCGAAACAATCTAAGTCTACATTTAAGCCCTCTGGGATGAGGAGGCCTTGAACACACATCCAGTAATGATTGTAGATATGTTGAGTTTCCCATAATGCAATCTAACCTTATCATGACATGTTTACAAAGTGCAAATTTTGAGATGAACCAAAAATTCAACAAAGTGAGAAAATGGTCAAAGTTCAGGTTATGAAATCTTGAGAAGCTCAGGGTGTTTTGGGAGAATTTCAATCTGTAACATAAATTTCAAACACAGATGGATGTAAAACAACCAAATAGCATTATAGGGATAGTATGGAAAGTTATGATTGTGGTGTCTCTCTCTGTCCTCTTTGTTTTACTGTATTTTAATAGTTGGAAATTTATTTGTATTGTGTTTGTGTTCGAGCACAAAACTATTATTCTTAGTGGACTGAGTAACTTAACTTACAGCAGCCAGGTTTCCATTCACTTTTATTTTGTCAAAGTGAAAATGTGCGGAATAAAAAGTTTGTGGTAATTGCTGCCTCAGCTTGTTTCCATAAAATTTACTATTATATGTGTGATGACATCACCTTCTGAGGAAAATCATTGTTGGAAAAGGGTTCTGTCAAATAAAGAGGTAGTGTTGTTTTCTTGAATTATACTCTGAAACTCTTGTCTCCGCTTCCATCCAACTGTACCTCTTCATGCTGTTTGCTGTGAAAATCCATGTGATATGCTACAAAGTGTTTCTAATCTAGTTTTTGTGACATTTGAACTTGTGTTGGGCAATATGTCCTAAAAATAACATATTTTACTTGATATATCTCGATATTTTGAAATCTCCCTTAAAGCACTTCATAAATGCTCAATTTACCCATTTGATGCATACAATCACACCAGAATGATGACTCTAGCAGTCCGCCGTAACGAGGAAATCACAACCATGTCAACAACAGTATTTATTTTATTATTTTACTTATTTGGTGCCATAAATCTTTGAACCATGTAGTGTAACGCCTACACCCATCGCTTAGGGATGGGTACTTGTCCAGGACAAGAAAAAGTATGGTATATAATTGTTCAGAATATAAAACGCGGTATGTATATTTACCTTAATATTAGACCAAGTTAAACAAGAACTGAATAACAGTAACATAACGTTCAGCTCTGACATGTGTGTGGAGCGGTGAAATAGTGTCGAGAAAGTCAGCACAACCATAGAAAAAACATCAATATGCAATACAAAAGCTTGCACAGTGCTAAAATGTGTGCATATAAATAAGGTAGATAATTTTAATAAACCTAGTCTTTACTGCGTTTTGTTGTCATTTATGGTTGTGCCGAGTTTTGCCCCTCCCAGGGGACAGGGATGCTGCTCCACACACAGATCAAGAGAGCAGCTTAACAAAATGTATTCAATGTTAGTGATATTATCATGACTACATGCCATGTAGAACAAGCCTTGATACATTGAGTACATGCGATATATTGGCCATCTCTAATGAGAAGAATCAATGTCAAATTCATTCACTAATGTCAAATAGACAACTATTTTGTTGATGTTTGTAAAATATTATTGATAATCTCCATTTCCATCATTTATGTCTATCACGGCATGGGATTGACTTTGTTCTTCATGTGATTGATGTTAGGTACCCTATCAGAGCTAGTCTTTACTAGGACAAAGAAACAAACAGATCCCACTGATCTCCTTGGTTGCAAGCTCCTTTTGAAAACCCCAGGCTGTAGAAAAAGCTGAAAAACTGCTGTGACTATTATTGTTCAATAATAATCTTGGCAGCTGAATTTGTAGTAACACCCCTAAATTAGTTACAGAACCTCTTAAAATACTTTTAAATGAACTCGAACCCAAAAGGAAAAAAAAACATTTTTAACACTTTCATTCTTAATAAACTTCCATTTTTCTGATTTTCCTTTTGAATGTATTAATTTTTATTCAACTGAGTTGAGTAGTTCCATCAGTCACCACCATTCGTTGGCATAATTGGTTCAAATCCTGAAAAGGCCACTCTGGGCCAGCCCAGGTACATTCTTATTCTTATTCACATTCCTATTCACCAAAGGACTGACCCACATTTAACCCAGGTCAGGATGAAGGTTGTGACTCACTCAAATGAATCCTCAAATGGTTTAGGTCTGACTGATGGTAATTTCTGTTATTGAAGATAATGAGGAGTTTTCAGTTTCAGTTGGGTACCTGGTAGTTATGTCCACTAAGACATTCTTAGATCCTGCAAACCAGGCTCAAAGCTGTGTCGCAGCCAGCGCCTTCTAACAACTATTTGTTTTTTGTACTACTCTTTAACGCTCACAGCCAGTCAGTCCTAGAAAAGAGAAAACATCTGTCATCACTAGCAATGTTTCATTCCAGGTTTCCAATAAAATTCAAGCAAATATTTGAGGTAATGCACAAAGAGACTGAGAATTGGCTCTCCTTTTCATCAGCCATGTACAAACAAATAAAAACTCCTTCAGTTACTGTCTTGAGTCACATACATAAAGTATGAAACGCACTGATTTACATCAAGCTTATCCAAGCTAGCTAGTTATTTTCTGTGGTCCGAATATAGCTCACAGGCTGCATGATGCCCAGGTTTGCTCCAAACTGCAGGCTGGACTACAAATCTAAACCCAAAGCAGAGCTAGTGAGCGAAGCAAACAGATGGCTGAGTTTCTTTGTTCCATAAAAAGATCTCTGAACAGTTTTCCCCCTACATAAGCAGCCTTTTCAGCTCAGACTCTGCTACCTCTGATTGTACCCTTAAGAAATATTCTGGAGTCCACTTCCAGTTTGTGCCCCAGAGCCTCAGCAGTGGTTATGATAACAACACACACATACACACACTCACTCTCACACACACACACACACACACACACACACACACCCATCCCCAATGGAGCAGCTTCCCTTCAGGAAGGTCAAAGGTTCACACACACACACACACACACACACACACACACACATACGCACACACACACACAAAGAAGGAGACTTGGCTTTTCTCTTCCTCAGTGTTTTCCCCGGTAGCTCAGAGAACAAAGCACAGCCGTTGTGTTTTGTGCACCATGCTGACCTTAAAGTGTGTGCTATTGGTGAAGATACAACCCTCAGACAACAAAATGAGCTGTTAGACCAAATGAGCCTTTTAACCACTCAAGCCCCAGTGGACTGGATGCCTAGCTTGTGATAAAATACATTTTTTTGGGTTGAAAATATAATTGATCTTAAACAGATCAGAACAGAAAGAATAAAAACTGGAAATTTACAGGGAATTCCAGGTCCCCTGAAATAAAGACCATCACCCAGCATTGTGCAAATCCTGGGTACGTACACGGGAGATACTGGGTACTTTCATTATCCCTCCGTACGGGCCACTGGAGGTTGCGCCAGTAAAGCCTGAACCAGAGTGCCTTGTACCCAGAAATATCTTCACAGCCCACAAAAACAGTGCCAAAGAGCTCTGTTGTCATAGAGCCCTGCTGTACTCTGGACAAGGCTGCCAGAAACCATTCTAGCTTCACCAGTATAGGTTGGATATACATTAAAGATGCTATAAAAACACCTAAAGGAAATTTTTCGAAATGACAAATTTGAGGTCTCTGAGGTTTTTTTTTTTGGTTTTTTTTTTGTAAGTCTTAAGTTATTGAAAAAACAAACTCTTCTCCTGACTGCCACAAGGAGCTCAGTAAAACAAGACGTATGCACACAGAGTAAAAGTA
Source organism: Brotula barbata (assembly GCA_900303265.1). Lineage (NCBI taxonomy): Eukaryota > Metazoa > Chordata > Actinopteri > Ophidiiformes > Ophidiidae > Brotula > Brotula barbata. The sequence continues at coordinate 7,320 of OMNV01017520.1, forward strand.
GTATTTCCTTCTAGGTTTAAATGGGTAAATGATGATGTCACTGTTTCTGGATAAAATGCAAAATGACTTGTGATCTGCCAAACCGCACATGTATGACATAATTTCTTGATACTCAGATGACAAGAAGGAAGGTACCAAAACTGTAACATTTGACAGCCATTGACATTTTTTTCTTCTATATCCAGGAACTCTGACCCTGTAACGTCAAAGGGATAAAAGATGGTATCATTAGTCTGATTTTTCTGCATGATTCTATTAATAACAAAGATATTGAGTTTGGGAGTTTGGGAGCTTGTGAAAAGGATCATTTGATTTGTTTGTTGAGTAACAGAAGCAGTGAAAATGCAAGTGCATCGCTGAAAAGTGAGTAAGCTGATGTTGACTCTCAGGCGCAAGAGCAAATTCTGTAACACGGTTATGAAGAGAAATATTGGGAGCGGAGGGGAGCTGTTTCCCTGCCATGTGACTTACAGTGAGGGTTGTTGACACTTCTTCCAGTCTGCTATGTTTATTTAATCATGATTTAGGATTTATCATTTGAAAATCTGTTTCTTAAATTTATTAATACCAATTAACAGTTGCAGTAAAGACAGTAACACCAATTTCTCTACAATAGAACAATTTGTTTGGGGTTGTATTCCAATTCCAATTTTGAATTTTCATGCAATATAGTCTTTGTCAGTATCTTGAAAGTAGTGCAGATGTTCTCTCAACCAAGTAAGTAATTACGTTAGAGGTAGGAATGTTAATGGTCAATATGTTATTCTTAATATATGCCATACACTATGTTGCGCTTTGTAAAAATATTTTAGAGTCCCTCGTGAAGCCTAGGTGTCTACTATTAGCTGAAAAGGGTCTTTGATCGTGAGGTGCAACGTATGCAAGCAGCCATATCAAAAGGGCAAGACATTAATAGCATAAATGGTTAACATGCAAACACATATAACACATGGTTTGGTCATGTCTAACACTGCCTTTGAGTTAAAATATTCTTAGATGACGATTCAACAAGCAAAATAATTGTCACCTTTGCATAGTCGATAATGACAGCTATTCATTGTAGGTCTACATCACGTACAAACACAGATGATAAGGGGCCAACATATTGTTGTTTTTTTTATTGCCCATATATTAGTATAACTGGCTGCAGTAACTTTCATCCTGCGCTATGCAGCTTCTATCTACTCCGCCACACGCCATAATTAATCAATTTTAACTACATTCAAAATTTACATCAAAATAGTTAAATGGCATTGGTTTATTACCCAGAACGCATAGCAAATGTTTCATAGACATCTGTATTAAGTTTGACCCAAGGCTGGTAGCTTCTAATTGCCATTCTTCTATTTAAGATATTTTACACAATAAATGTGACCCATTAAGTGTGTGTGTGTGTGAACATATGGCACATCTGTGTCAGTTTACATCTGCTTTGTGTCTTTAAAGGAGGCTGCACACACGCGCATGTGTCTGTTGCCTTTCCTGCGCTGTGGCGGATGTGGCTGCGTGTTCCGTTGGTCTTTACTTCTGCTTTGTCTCGTCTGATTGCTTCACACACTTTGTCTCTGCTCTGTCACTAAGTCTGTCTGTCTGTGTATTTTTACAATTTGAATACCGTTAAAAATGTAATTCTGTCTGCTGAGTTGTGCGAAACAAGTGAACCTCTTCAAAAAACAGGAATCATAAGAGAAATTTTTAATATTATGTCATGAATGGACACATGTTTGACATGTCAGCTAATGAAGCCATGTTCTGTCTTGTGTACTGTATTTTTCAAAGGAAATTCCTCTGCATGAGAAATCCATCTGTTTGATCTTTTATGGACAGAAAACAGACAAAATGGAGGAATGTACCTGGTGGCTCTATCATCATTTCTTGGTGCATTTACTCATCAAGACACTCTCTTATACACACCATATTCTATTAAATATCTATAGAGTTAATGCAGTCATGAAAAGTATGGAAAAGTCATCAAATATTTAAAAAATGGGTTCTCGGAACAGGAAAAGATTTGGAAATATCCTGTTCAGAAAAGTCAAGTACGTCTTCATGATTCTTGACAAGTTACATTATAACTTGAGCAGTGAGTCTCATAATATCTTAGGAAAACCAGCCAGTGATGGTTGCTAGGAGACACTGACATGCCAGAGGAGTAAAAGACCTTTAACAGAACCTGAATTGCACCTGAAGGTTTAAACTTGACCCCAACCTGTAACCCAATAAACCCGACAATCAGAATCTGAAAATCTGAAAAGGTGACATTTTTACATCAACTGCTAAACAAAATCAATATTAACCACATACCAATAAAACTGTATGCTAAAATTTAGGTTGTACGCAGTCTTTCATGACTTACGTGCCTCATCATTATTCACCTTCAACATGGCATACATGCAATGTGTGGATGCAGTGCTTTATTAAAGATACCGAATGTAAGCTTTTGAACCCAACATGATCCCGATGTTAATTAGGAAATATGTCTGAATCCAACAGAGCATCTATTTCATCAATGGGCGGCCTCCTCATGCTCTGATTATACACATCATGTTTACATGGAAGTCTGTCCTCTACCCTAACAAAGTATATGTATTTGTCTTAATTGCTTTATTTCCAAATCACATTATAGGCATAATCTATATAATATATATAAAAGTATTGAGAGTAAGTTTAGTGGGTGAGCGTCATACTATTTATAATGGTTGCTTAAACGATTACACAATGACAATTATGGAAAAGTTTTGAAATTGTTGAAAGACTGTTTCTATCATTCATGTTTTGTCCTGCTGTTATTTCTGGTGTTTTCTGGTTCTGTGTCTAAAAGTCTGGTGCTGTGCTGCGGGTGTCTGTGAGGGAGGGAGTGAGAGAAGGAGTGTGTGAAGTGTTGCTGTGTTTTCTCCCTGAGTGCAGCAGCTGGTGGGGAGGGGGGATTCCCTCTGTTTTCCCAGGGGGGTAACCAGAGAGAAGGCGTAGAAACCGAGAGCACTGTGCTGTCTGCAAACAAAAACACTGTGCCATACGTAGCCTTTACCTATTTTCTTGGGTACAAATATATTTTGGGAGGCATTGCTAAGGTGTTGCTGTGTGGTATTGTGTTTTGGGTCGTTATGTGGGTAGTTGCTAGGGTGCTTGCTTTTTCGCAATATGCAAGTGTTCTCCAGAAATCTTAAATCTGGTCGATGGAATCCTTGTGACTACTTGCACAGTCAGTGCCAGCCCAAGTAAGTTATGTTAGGGACAACAATGAAAATATTATCTTTTAGTCTTACAGTGGGACCAATAAACTCCACCAAAAGGATCAGGCTGGGTGAAAAACCAGTAGGTTGTGAGTCCATGTTGTAGTCTAATGCTTTCCTCCTCCAGGCCGCCATTAATCAATGGACCTCAGTGGTGTTCCTCCTGGCTCTGGGCTTGTCCCTCACACGGTGTAATGCTGTAAGAGTGTGTGTAGATAGTCTAATATGCTGAGTGGACTGCTTGGTGAATAATGGAAACCCTTACATAACGCCAGATCCATTAACTCCCACTGTGTTTGCTGTCCAGATGGCTGATTCACTGAAGCCATGGTTTTGTGTTAGAGATGAGATTGGGGCCAGGAGGGGAGAAACACTGCACACAGACACACATTAAACATGGCACTGATACTGCAGGGAGCCCGAGCGGGGGTAGGATAACTGAACTTTCTAAAAGCCATAACATGTTGTTAGATTGACTTTTCTTATCAAATAAAGAAAATGAATCTAATAAAACTATGCCCATGTTTGATTTGAGTCAAAACATTGCAGCTACTTTTAAAATAAAAAAATTCTTAACAAATTCATTTTTTTCCTCAAGAATTTCTCAACATTGTTTTAATTTCTTCAATCCTCTTTTGAATTTCCAATACTTAACTGCCTTTTATGTGTATGTGTGTGTGTGTGTGTGTGTGTGTATATATATATATATATATATATAGTTAACGATAAGTCTATACAATTATCCTATTTATCCTATTATGGCCTTGTACAATATTTAGCTGTTTTATATTTGTTTATTATGCCTTCTTTTATTCTTTCATATTTTTAATGTTGAATTTATTTTTCTTTATATTACCTTACACATCAGTCTTGTTTTTAGTGATCTTGCCCGCTTTATGGCCTTTCCTCCGTTACAGAATTGATCTCAGTGCACTTTATGGGTGTCTTGAATTTTTTTTTGAATTTTTTTATTCCCTATTTCGGTGGTGATCGTGTTTGTCAAATATCCCAGAAAGAACTGAATGTTGCAATGAATATAGGGACATTATTATACACGTAACACAAATTTGATTTGGTTTGGCATATATGGATAAGTTTTATAATTTAACAGTTTATAAGTGTATAAGTATAATTATAGTGTTTTGTGTTTAACAATGACGACCAGGGCTTAACTTTTATTTGGGTTTTTCTGTGTATATGTTCTGAGTTAAACACAGTGCATGTATATGAATATTTCATGAACAGACAGCTGATTAAGTGGAAAGATAGTTGGACGTTACTATAGCAACCTTATCGGTGTCGACCTCCTTCTCTCAAACACAATGTCTCCACTGGACTCTGGTAAAATTTGGTCATTGCATTTTATTGTCTGCCATCTTAAATCTTTAGTATAAAAACAACAGTGATGGATGAAGTTCTTTTGGCAAACACACCTGGTATTTATTACTATGACTGACTCACTCTACTCAAGTATTTAAATACCTGATCATTGCAATGGTATATGGGTATAATATTTCTTCTTTTTATGTACAAAGTAGGAGCATAATGTTTTCAGTCTGAACCCGTTTGTAGTCCAGTTAATTCATATTCAAGAAAAAGATTCTGTATTGCTGTCAGACCTCTCAACAGGAGAATGCAAACTTATATTGAGCACACACTGTATGTTTACCATAACATAGTCATCTGCACATGTGGTCAGTAACCTGTTAACAGTCAGTACACCTGTAAGCCTTGTTTGGTGTCGCTGTAGCTGTGTATGTTCTCTTTGTGCTGGCTGTGAAGTTCCACTTTTGCATCAGAAGCTTTGCATACAAGAACTAAAACAACCCCGCAGTACAACATGTAGAAAGAAGTGAGGAGGGGAGGAATGGGTGTAGGAGGATGGTAAGAAGAGAAGAGACATGGGAGGAATCATTTGGTTATCAAAGGACTGTAAATCAAAAAAATGGAGTCTCTGCCCTGCATCTATAGACTGAAAAGAACAGTGAACATGTAGGGCCTCGATACTATACTGTACATACTATTTCATTGTACCACAGGCATGCAAAAATGTTATGTTCATATTTTGTTTTAGTGGTCTTTAGTTTGTATTTTTATCGGATTTTGATTTCGTTTTAATTTATTTTGTAGCCTTAGTTTCATAGAGTTATCCCATTTAATTACTTGCCATATTTCATTTAAATTTTGCTGGCTGTGCAAGAGTTGGTCTCATTGGCCTCCAAAGTCTCTCTCTATCTCACAAGCACAAACAAATGCACAGTCATATTATTTGGTGTAAATGTTGCTCATCAGCACACTGTAACATTTTAACAGTCTCTTGTGCCACATCCTGTGTTATTCCACCGCTTCTGGGGTTGTCATTGGCAACATTGTGTAACAAACTGAAACTTCATTAGCTCTGCTGCGGTCTTTATTGCCTCTCCAGTGAATGAGCCAAAGACAGGCTGTTTTTATCTATGTCAAGATGTACTGAGCAATCTTTCACTGTCAATGTTCCAGATTTATTAATGTGGCTCTCCTGAAAAAAGGAGGTATTGTATGAAATGCTGGCTGCTAGAATGTACTCAGTAGAATGGCAAATATGCAGGCAGTGTATAAATAGTATTTTTCCTTCTTAGATTAAGCGGCTTATGTAATGCCTGCGTTTTAAAGGTGATTCTGAAAAGTTTTGATTTTGTCCTCAGTCCACTGAGATTTGTCTGTTACGTTTTCACATTGCAGCTCCACTACAAATCAGAAATAGCTGGGATGACATCATTCTATTAACATTACCTTTTTAAGGCAATGATACAAGCAACATGTTACTGTATATGTGTCTTGTGAGAAGAGGTCCACACTGAAAATACAGTCCAACCCACTCACGTATTGGCAGTTTTTACACAGAACTGCCTTTGCAGCATTTGTAATTGCCAGAAATCCACCTGGTGTTTTTCCATTCGCATGTGGCAAACGCTTGTATAGGGACATTTAACATAGTGTTGTCAGAGGGTACTCAGATGAACAACAAACGTATATACTGTGTCAAAGTAGCATTTTTACTCACAGTTAATGGGTGACAAGAGCTCAGAAGTGTCAGTGTTTCTAGGCTTACAGAGAGGGTGCCATCATTCTTGCTACACTCCCCTCCCTATCTGTTAGTCATTTCTAGGCATTTCGTCCAACAACCCCTGCAGCCCTGCGGAGTCAAACGAGCCTGAAGATGAGTCACCTTCTCTGGGTTTTTGTAATCAAGTCACCTTTATTCTTGCTTCACTCACTTTTTTGGCTGCTATTCAACTCTATTGTCTGTGCGCTCCTGTTGGTATTATCTGCCTGTTATTCATTCGCTGGACCCCTCCCACTCTACCTTTTTATTATACTGCACCACCCCTTCTAAAAACCTGATCTGAGTGCAAACACAACACACAAGGAGGCCCATGGCCCCTCTTTTCTCCGTTTTCCTCTTAACGAGTCACACTGAGCAGGGTGTGAAGCGTTTTTGGCGGAGCTACAGGAACAGCTAAGTTTAGAAGAAATTTCATGATGCAAGTGAAGAGGAATTTTCTATGAAAATAGTTTCTCCTTAATTTTCCACTTTTTGAAAGATTCACTTGATCTTTATTTATTTATTTATTTTTGTAATTATCATTTTGGACACTCAACAACTACGTGAAATTTATTTTAAGATTTTTTTTTTTTGGATTTTTTTTTTTTAAAATGTGTTTGGAGACAGATTTTACAGTTCAGTTTTTTGGGATTACAAATGAAAGCAAAACCTATTTAAATCAATTGAATACAATATGATTTTTAATGATGCAAATTTCACCTGTAACCTAAAAAGCTGCTTTGTAAAATCCAAATTGAAAAAATAGCCATTAAAATCCTACCCTGTCTATCAAGTCCCTAAATCTTCTATAGGTTTTGATAAAATTACAGATTATCCAATTGTCACAAGTTCTAAACGAAATTCAAACTTCTTAAGTTTTTTTTCTACTTTAACTACTACTTCTTTTTGAAAATTCTGTTCAAGTAGAAAAATTGCCATGTTTCAAAGGAAACGAAAGTGTCCAGAAAGGCTTCCAAAGGTTTAAATCATACAGGATTAGCAACAAAATTCTGCTAGAAAATGATCAATGCTGCTGGAGACTTGTGTCGCACCGTTCAGCCAAAACACACAATTTTACTTCCGCGTTGTGCTCTTCATTGGTGGTTGGAAATTCCGCTTCTGTCCTGGCTGGTTGCTTGGTTTCTATTGGCTATGCACAACTATGTCACTAAGAGCAAGAGCGAAATTACAACTAAGTTGAACTATGTATTCTATGTAGTTGAACTACATAGGATGCAGTGTGCGCTGCATGTTGCTCTGGAACCCATTCAGGTGCATGGCATAACTAATATAACATAAATAGCATAACTAGTTCTGCGACCAACTACGTCACAGAGCTCAGTGCCCAAAGTTCAACTTGGCAATATGGTAATAGCCTGACAGATACATCTTCCTAGTTGGCTAAACCAAACGCTGGTCTCAAACCCCACCCACCTTTTGCGTGGACCTCAGCCCTGTGTGCTCTATCTTGTGGCCTGTGGCGGTGGCTGCACTGTACCTTGCGTTGAGCGCATCGCACACAGCGTTGAAATGTGCCAAGTGAGAAGTGGCTGATCTCAAAAGATTTGTGTGATTTGTGTATATGTAAAACTGAAGTCATGTGGTCTATAGTGACTGATTGATCAAAGGACATTGTCCCATTGGCCTGTGAGCCCTAAGTGTCTTTGCCAGCAGTGATGTCAGTGTTGAAGTTGATCAACCCTTCTTCATACCCAAACCCATAATTAGACGCAAGAGGCCAATCCTCTCCAGCTGATCCTTTGAAATCCTCCTCATTGTATGATCTGTCTTTGTGGTTACACAAGTTGTCCATCTGCCTGAATGGTTCTCATTTTGAAACCACATGATGACATGTTTATATCAAGTCGGATTTAGAGTCAGCAGTGTGGTCAGACAATGTGATGACACTTGCTGTTTAAAATTGCAGTATACATTCAGTAATACTCTGAAGCTGAAGAGGAGTTGGGCTGGGAATACACCAGACCTGTGACAAATACTTGATCAGAGCTCCAGACTTACTTTTCTAGTGGTAGCACTGGTGCGACCAAAAGGTAGGGTAGAGACTGACTAAGCCAGTGAAGGAGAAAACGGCTAATGCAGAGTGCTGGTGGGAGGGGCACCAAAACAGATGATCAACACGAACTCGCACAAATGCGACCACTTGAAATTTTAACTTGCACACACAAAAATGGTCACAGTCTGGAGTCCTGTTTGATTATAATGGAGTATTTAAATACCAAAAATATTTGATGGAAAATTCATTGGGTATGCGTCAGTGTCAGGGTCCTTTAGGAGGCACTAATCATTGTTGCACTGGAAGGAAGAAGATTCAGTAACACGGTGGAGGGTAAAGACAGGGCAGAGCAAGAAAACACTTAAGCAGGGTGGGGGTCCGCAGGGGTGCAGTCAGGCTATAAAATAGACTCGATAAAACAATGACAAAATCACCATTGGACAGGGCACCACAGTGGCTCATCTAGTTGAGCTCATACCACATACAGCAGCGGTGCAGGTTTGACTCTGACCTGTGACCTTTGCTACCTGTCATCCCCTCTCTCTGCCCTGTCCTTCATGTCCATCTCTCTAATGTACCTGTCAAAAGGAATGCTAAAAAAAATCTTAATAAAACCCTAAAAATCACATATGGGGTTTTAGGTTAGAGATCATCATGAACTGACACTTTAATGTGCTGAAACAATTTTCAGTCTAAATGCGTGAAGACCTCTATCGGAATGGTATTTTGTCTAATTGGACCAGGTCTCGTACCATCAAACCCTCTAGTTCTGCATTTGCGCTCATACCGAAACTTTTGAGTTACTGTGATTAATGGCAATAAATGTATGTTATAAATCGGTGTTTGCTCCGTCAGTGGAAGGCATTTAACTTTTTGTGTATGTGTGATGTCACGCTCTTCTTGTTTATTTGAAACAAAATGCATGCAAGCTCGCTTCTATTTAGAGGTTTAACAAGCAAGTGGTAAGGGTGAGTGCTTTTTAATCTCACCAATGGACCCATCTCAATAAACAGGAACATACTTTGAATGATAAATGATACATAAAAACTACGACAATGAAGTTTAGGATTTAAATAAATCCAAATTCTTGAGATTGATGGAAGTATGTTTTGTAAGTCATATGTTCAGTTGAATTTGTTCTTTTACATAACACTCAAGCTGTTTCTGTTAGTGCTCTCAATCAGCAATTCCATTTCTAAGGGTTTAAAAGGTAAACCTTATTAGTTCCAACATGCAGAGGATTTAAGGGAGGTGTGGGTTTGTGCCTGTGTGTGTGCCTTACGTCTTTTTCAAAGCAGCTAGGCAGGTTTGTTCACACACTTTCAGCAACATTAATAAGGTCATTGTAAACATGTTGTCAGACACTTCTTCAGCTTGATTGGTGTTTTGTTGTCTGTGTTAGGGTAACGGCACGTGAAAGCCTTCGTCCATCTCACCATAGGTGACCTGCTGCTAGTGGAGTCTGCTTCTGTTTTTTTGTTGTGCAAACATTTCTCAGAAAATGGCAAAAATTAGCATTGGACTCAGTTGGTTAGTGCATACAGGACTGCTGTGAATTATGCTGGTGATTTTGTTTTGTTCAGATTTAGTGTCATATTTATTCCTTTCTGGATCTGTTCAAACATGCCTTTACCCTCGGGTGACTGTGACACTGAGCACTGTGACTGAGCAGACATGGAGTGTAGCAATTTAGTTGCATTTCTTTCCGTATGAATTTTTATGTTTTTAAGTGTCATGTGCAGAACAGTCCTATATTGAGAGGGAGAGGGAGATCGTAAACATCTCCCGCAAGGCCTCGAAGTACAAAACTGATCAATAAAAAGCCATCAGGCTGTCTGCCATTGACTGACTGCTGTTTGCTGTTGATAATGATAAACACACAGGGATAATGGATCTTTCTGGAATCTATTGATGGTTTATTGCATCTGTGGCATTCTCACATTTATCACACATAGTCACACACCACGTAAAGTTGAGGTTGTAAAAGATATTTCTGTGACGAAAGGAGTGTGTGTTCTGTTCTGTTCTGTTCTTAGGATTAGGTGATTTAATCCCTTGTTTTCTTCACGTACTTTAAATGATGTGAGTGGGTAAAATTATCATGGTGTTTTCAAGTAGGAGCCACGGTTGTGTGTTTGTGTGTGTGTGTGTGTGTGTGTGTGGAGGGAGGGGGGGCAAAAGCTTCATTGGAGTCGTCAGGTGGGCACCCTCCTTTGCTGGTGTTTCAATTATAGTTCCCACAACACGTCCAGAGGGCTCATCGGCAACACCTGGCCGCCCAGGTGTTCCCCCCTCTGCTCTTACCCTCTATCCCTGATGCCGTTGGTGTTATTTTGGGGCCCAGGAGCCCTGAGCTTGCCTGTTGGGAGCCACCGGCTTGCCTGTCAGGCAGCACTTTGATGGCTTGGCGTTGGGCTTGGCCTCTGATTCCCATGTCGTAGTTGACTTACCCAGGCCTCTGCAGCCGACTTCGACGGGGCAAACCTTGGCTTTCCAGCCGCATTGTTCAGTGTCAGCTGCCAGCTCAGCGTACTCAAGGCTCTTGCGTTTGTAAGCCTCCTCAACAGCATCCTCCCATGCCTCCGTAAGCTCAAGTGAGTGAGCAGGACCAAAGATGTCCCAAGGAAATGCCCATTTTCAAGAGAAAAGAGGCATAGTTCAATGTTCCATATAAGAGATAAAAGGCTGCTAGACTGCATCAAATTTTGCAGTGGATCCCTGCAACGCATACTTTATCTTTTCTATTTTAAGAAAGTACATAACCTCCCAGATCCACATGTCAAAGGAGGGAGGGCGATCACTCTTCCAATTCAGCAGGATGAGCCTCCTTGCTAGAAGGGCTGAAGAGGCAATCATACGTGTGTCAGTGTAAGATCTTTTGAAGGTACAAGGAGAGGGCACAGCTTTACTGTCTGACATCTGATTTCAAAAATACAGGACCAGAATGCAGTAAGGTTTAGACATGACCAAAAACACTGTCACAAATAGGACTAACCTCAGGGAAGACTTTTGAAAGTTACACCTTTGACATACGACTGAGGTGTACAATGTTGATTTGTAGTATTTTGGACCATCAGATGTTTTGATTTCCAAACCATTTTACCAGCTTTCCTTTATTATTATATGTGCCTCATCTATAGTTTTGTGTAGGTTGATTGGCCTGATTGATCGGCCTAACGACTGGCGGCCATTTTGTTTGCAGATCTGTCGAAGAACCGTCTGTGTGAGCTGCCGGAGGATCTCTGTCTCTTCATCTCGCTGGAAACGCTGAGTCTTTACCACAATGGGATGCGTTCATTGTCCTCCAACCTGGGAAACCTGCAGGCGCTCACCTACCTCAACCTCAGGTAACTTCAGTTTAACTTAAACCTTTGTTGATGCTGACGTGGTGACAGGTAACCACCATTCACAATTTTCATCTACACGTTATCTTATCTGCAATCTAATCTGCAATTAAGATGTAGAGATGGATGGATTGAGACCATTCTACCGTTGTGTGAATGTCCATTACATCGAAGTGGGAGGCATTAAGTCCTCCTACTAAGGAAATATGTTGAGGCCTGTTGCTGTGATTGGAACCTTTAAATGCTACGTGCATCTTTGCACCAGGCCCAGGCATGTGCCCCTACAATGACATCATTTTGTCTCTGTCTCTTCAGTCGGAATCTTCTGTCAGGTTTACCCCCGTCAGTGTTTCAGCTTCCTCTCCTGCGAGTGCTCATCGTCAGCAACAATAAACTGTCTGCACTGCCTGTCTCTGTGCACTCACTCAAACAACTCCGACAGCTGGTACAACACACACGCACACAAAGGCACGTTTTCTTCCTCACTGTCTCTTTGTATTCGTGCAGTTTGGTATCAGACTTCTCTCCATCTCTCTGTTGCCTCCAAGGATCTGAGCTGTAATGAGCTGCAGTGTTTGCCGGCAGAGCTCGGCCAGTTGGAGTATCTGAGGGACTTGAACCTGAGGAGGAACCGGCTCACCAATCTGCCTGAAGGTACAGAGAAGCGTGAGCAATGCTGTCTTACCTCCTATTGTTCAAGTCAGCGTCAGTGTTGAATCAGTGTTCCCCCTTCCATTCATCACAAGGCTGGCAGAGATCACCACCAGGCTGAAACGTTGCTTTTTGTTGCGTTAATGCGCCCGCCTGCTGTCAGTGCAGAGAGGGTAGTCACGATGAGTGTTCTGTCTGGTTTTGCAGATTATTTCGTAGCGTTGCTGAGTCATAGCGTAGCTGTCAATCTAGTCGAGCTCTTTGGCCGGGTTGGCAGCAAAGATGTTTGGAATATTTCATTTGTGCTCAGAATATGCAAGTGGTTTAAGTAAATATTTGCATGCCACATACTGCAGCGGTGCAGGTTCGACCTCTGCCCTTTGCTGCATGTCATCCTCTCTGTGTGCCCTGTTCCTCCTGTTTATCTCTGTACTGTACCTATCATAATAAAGCAGAAATGCAACACAAAAACAAAACAAGAAAAACTTTCACATTTGAGGCGAATTATCCAGGAGGGGCAAAGGATTCTATCTCGCCCCCAGCTACTCTATGCAAGCCATGCTGTAGATCAAATTTGTGAGTTTTTTCCCCCATCCCTACCTGCTAACTTGTTTTACCTGCAAAGGTTTAAGTTTTGTGATTCAAATCGGGCTAGGAGCAGTGGTTTCAAATGTGTTTTGGGCATTGTTGAGAGAGTTGGATAACAGTGAGAGGCTGAGGTCAAAACAATGAATGGGAGCCCAAATGCATATGAGTCAAACAGCGGCTAAATACCGGCTAAAGGGACTGTTTTACTTTGCTGGCATGCTGCATTGTTGAGGCTAAATAGAGCTTAAGTATGGTGAGATAAACTGATAAGAAGAGTCTGTGACAGTTAATATGGATGTGGAAAAATATGTTGACTAAATACTTAAAACACGCTCTCCGTGTCAACAGTAAAAAATAATAATCAGAAATCCTTTTTATTATTAATGTATGGCACGATCTGTGTCTTTCATCCAAGCTGGATCAGGACTGAAAATGTCCTGGAAGACTCTAACCAATAACTTCTCTCCGTGTCCTCTTTCAGAAATCTCTGAGCTCCCTCTTGTGCGGCTCGACGTGTCATGCAACCGCATTTCGCACGTGCCTTTATGCTATCGCCACCTGCGCCACCTGCAGAGCATCTCGCTGGACAACAATCCGCTGCAGATGCCGCCGGCACAGGTCTGCTCCAAAGGAAAATACCACATCTTCAAGTATCTGAACATGGAGGCTTGCAAGAGGAGCCAGGAAGAACTGGATAGACACTTGAGGCCCACGGGCTTCAATACCTGGTGAGGAAGACAAACTCATGGACGATGAAAGGAAAACACAAACATTGAGATTAAGCAATGTAGAAAGCACTACATAAAGTATAATGTGTGTGTGTGTGTAACTATTTGTGTATGAACATCTCTCTCTCATAAAAGAAAAAAGATATATTTATATATATATATAGAAAATGATGATGACTGAATTGTTTCCTTCAATAGTGCCTCACATGTAGAGGGGGATGTCCTTAATGTAAAGAAACAAAAACAAAAGGAAGTGCATAAGGATGTCCAGGAGGTGAGAGAGTAAATGGAAGGATGCTGATGGTGATTTGATGCTGATATCAAAAGGAAGTCGGGGTTTATCAAATATTTATCACCTTAAATGGATCCCATTCAGATTAGGACAGAGCCGTTTTCATGAACTGGATGGGGTTGAGATAAGGAGGAGTAGCGACTGGGAAGAGCTTTGAAGCGGTCCAAAACCCTGTCCTTATGCCCAATGAACTAGTGTGAAACCATGACTGATGTTTATTTTGCGTGCGAGTGAGTGAATGAGAGATGAAATTCAACTTCAATTCGTGTTCTCGTGTCCCTGCAGCTTGTCGGACCAGGAGCTGTTCTCGGTTCAGTTTGGGGGTTTGGACTCTGGCTTCAACAGCGTAGACAGTGGCAGTAAAAGATGGTCTGGGAATGAGGTAAAAAAACAAAACGCTCGACCTGTTCACATGTATGTGTACACACATGCACATTCTTAGCATGTGGATAAGAAAAAATAAAGCCTGTCCCACTCACCGACGCCTCAACAAATCAAGACTTTCTGTCTCTGGAAGTGTTTTTGTGCTCCCCTTTTATATTTGACAATTTCTGTGACAACTGCAACACTTAAACCTGAAATTCCCCGTCAGGTTGGAGCTGAGGACAAATGCTTTCATGTGAAATGCAAGAGAACTAAAATGGAATTTGAAGAGTTGAGTTCCATGTCATTAGTTGATTGGTATCACATGGCTCTGGACGGTGTACTTGTTGTGCAACGAGAACAATAATAACCCTGAAAATGTGCAAATCTTGAGCATTTGTAGGGTTTTGTGTATCTTTGCTTGCGCAATCACAGTGTGGACTTGAATATTAATGAAAATGTCCAGCTCCTTTATGAAATGAAAATTTGAATCCTGGATAAGAGCAGGAAGTGGAGTGCACATGGACACAAAAATCTAATCTAAAATCTGCTTCAAACCACTCCAGTCCGGTTAATCACACCTGGTTCAAATGTCAACATGACATTCAATTCTGCACTTCCTGTCATTTGTTTTTAAAGAAAGAAGAAGTGAGAGGAGGTTACGAAGGAGGTTACATGTGATGCAATACAGATGGATTTTGTTCTATACAGACACCAGCATGGACGTCTGCCAGGGCCTTTATTTGTACTTTTCCTTGCTGTGATATCATTTTTAAAGTATCCTCAAATATTTCATCACTTGGTAAGACGTGAAAATTAAGGCTCCAGCGTAATTTGTGCTCTGGAAACTTTCAGTATTCAGGACAAATATCTGTTCCATTACAGTTTTCTGAATGAATTATTGACTCATCCAGTGAACTGTTTTTGTGCAACTTTAAAAAGCAGGTCAAAGGAAACCACACGGCTAAGGCCACGTGGCAAGGAGTCGAGAGAAATGACTTCACTAAATGTGTCAGAGCCACAACGCAATGCAGCTAAATTCATGGTTTAAAATCATCTGATCTTAGAAATGCTAAATCCAATCCATTATTTTTGTTTGCTGTTGCAGTCAGCTGATGATTTTTCGGAGCGCTCGCTCCGCATGGCGGAGGTCAGCAGAGACCAAAGGAATCTGGAGGAGGAGGAAGAGGAGGAAGGCTCCCCGCTGGAGGTTAAAAGAGGTGAGGGAGGAAGGAGACAAGATTATCCTGGGTTTAAGAAGTGTTCTAGAAAACTCACACGTGCATTCTTGTGTCCCATTGTTTTCCAGTGAACGGAGAGGCTGAACAGGTGGACTTCATCAACAGCAGCGTGATGGAGGAAGAGGAGATTAGGCTGGATCCACCCATACCTCCTCTGGTATAATCTCCCTAACAGCTGATTCTCTCCTCTGTCATATCCTCTTTGTATTAGTTGAGAACAGTGACAGTGATTGTGTCATTTATCACCAGGAGGAGAAAGAACCTTCATCGTCCTCGCCGTCCCAAAGCCAAGGCTCAGCATGCAGGTAAAATTCCCTCCTCTCTTTAACCCTGGTTGTGGTCTGGTACTATGGTGAACCAGTAGCTTTATACGATTGTTTTTGTTTTACCCGGAATGTGTGATTAGCGCACACTCATTCGCCTGCACGTTCACACGCTTATGCTTGTGCACTTGTGCGAGTACAGTTTGTGCTCCCGAACTCAGTGCCCAACAAATCTTTCTCTCTCTCTCTCTCTCTCTCTCTCCTTCAAAGGTTCTCCCTAGTCGTTGCTTCAAAGTTCATATTTGTTCTATTATGCTGAAGATTGTCGTTTCTGTGCTAGTTTTCTTATAAATCAAAGTTGGTTTTGCACATAATGACCAAAACAGAATGTTTTCTCACTCTTTCCATGTCTCTCCCTCCCTTTTTTACAAGGTCACTTTGGTCACTGTGGGAAAAGTCAATAGACTGCACTTTTCATTACTGTCAGTGTCACCGTGGACTGAAGTTTGTCTGTTCTAAGGCTTCGACTCATGTTATCATTTGTCAGATTTTTAACAGTTTCTTTAGCATAAGAAGCATAAATTGTTTGTTTTTCACTGACACCAACATATGAGGCATGTAGATGTGTGAGACAATGCATCTGGTGAAGCAGCAATAATGATTGGAATGTAAGTGTATTTGAGTACATGTGCAAATGATGCATGCTTGTAGATGCAGACGGGGAGACAGTTTTCATTTGTTTTCCTTTCGAATGTTCGAGTGCAAGTCATGACCATGTAAAAATGCATGCGAGCGCAGACCATCCCAAGACAGAATTCAAGTCCTAGTCCTTACTTGAGTACTCCAACATTTTTGACATTTATTGCAATGCTCTTGCCACAGAGGCTCTGATTTGTTCTTATGTTGACATGTGTGCCTTTATCAGTAAAACTAAAATATTGATATAATCTTTAACCAAGCAGGCCAGTTTGTTAATGTACTCCTGGAATGTGAATAGTGTAATCAAAATCTGGAACAAAATGTTAACAAAAAAACTCGCTCTGCAGGTGTGAAAGGTAAGAGATAAATTTGGAATATAAAATGAAACAATAATGAAACTGAAACTATGCGATTTCACTAATCCGGCATATTTGAAATGGTAAAGGTTTGCCATCATGTTCCCTTATCTAAAAATAAGACAAATTTGTCTCTATGATACAGAGCACTGCCAAACCAGCTGTTTAATAAAGTGACAGTACAAATGGAGCTTCGTCAGAAACATGGAGGATTCTGTGCCGCCTGTAACGGCTCTCACTTCTAGACATTACGCTGTGTTATTGTTTTTCAATGGGCTCCATCTATCTCCAGGTCCAGTCTCCACGTGGAAATTGGCCCCCCCTTATCATCCTCCGCATCCCCGCTGTCACCCTCCAGCCCCTCCCTGGAAGAGCGACGGAGGCCAGGAACGCTGCTCATCTGGCAGGAGAGAGAGAGGCAGCAGCAGCAGCAGCAGAGGGAGAGAGCGATGAGGTAAAATTGACCTTTTTAACCTTTAAAGCTCGTCTGTCCACAAACATCCAGTGCTTCCTCAAATATTACTGTGTGTTTCTTTAAGACAATGTGAGAAACAAAAAAAATCTGCAGTACTTTCAATCATTGTGCAACATTCCCCAAACCTTATTAGATCCAGATAATGAAATGTTCTAAAACTTTAAGGATATTTTTTATAATGTTGCCTGAGCTTTCCAGGATTTCAGAGGGTGATAACAGTGTAGGTACGGCCTCTGTATCACGGAAGTGTGTGTATGAAGAGATTTAACACAGAAGTTACATGATGTTCCCACCATGAATTAATTCTCAGTATCAATGTGTGCTCAAGGACTTCCTTTCTGATTATTTTTTCCCTTCTCCATGTCTGAATATAATTTTACAGTGGGCTCAAGTCAGCCACCAAAACAGGAAGTCATGTGACCGGTGCAGCGCTGACGGGAAGTAGCTCATGGTGCGAGTGCAGCTTCCTTTTCCCTGATTTCACTTTAACAGTAGAATAAGAGGGTGTGGGTGTGAATCTCTGCTGCAATGTTTTAGTGACAAAATGGGTGTTTGTCTCCCTCTAGTGGCACCTCACCAGAGAGCAACGGAGCCCACAACGGCCTGAGGCAGCGCTGTGCGGTGAGTTCACTTCCTGTTTCTGCAGGCTGTGCTACCAGGCGTTACGGTAAATCTAAACTTTTTTCTTACAGAGTGCAGAACAGATGAGCACGGTCTGCTCTTCATCACTGCAACGCTCCGTCAGCAGATCAGGTATAACACGCAGCACCATCGGTTTATTTAAATGATTGATTATTATCTATTTATAGGTGACTTCAAATGACACAGCTGTTATTTCAATAACAAATTTCCAATAATATCATTAAGGCAATACTCTGGCAATTTTATAAAACTTATGTATTCATTATTTGTTCATAATGTATGTATTAATGTGTTTTATTGAAAATTGAGTCTAAATTTTTAAATATCATTTTAACCAAAAAAATTGATTGACCTAGTTTGTCTAGCAACTTAATAAAAATGATATCTAATCACTTTAATAACTAACCTTATTACTCAAAAAAAAAGAATAAAACAAATAACAGGCAAATCAAAAATAATAAAAGGCAGAAATACAAAGAAACTAGCAAAACAATAACAAAGAGCATAACACAAATTAATGAGAAGCTGCACACGACATACCATTTATTTCTGTTTTGTAAATATGGCAAATAATGGGATCAAGTCAAAAACAGGGAAGGAATCAATAGGATTCCACTTTTCTCTGTTATCGAGTGATGCATGGTGAAATTACAGAATGAGAAGAGTCCACCAAGTGAGGAAATACTCGTTAACAAATAAATAGGTTTACAGTTCATATCTTGCAGACGTTGACACTCTCACACTCATCGGTACTTTTGAAACAATAAACTTATCCTGTATATGTTTCCTCCTAGATGCCCCGTCCTCCCCGAAGACGTCCTCTCCCCCTGGCCAGGCCCAGAAACCCAGCAGCTTCCTGTTCCGCACTTCTTCCCAAAGTAAAGTCAAAACCACAGGTATACAAACATTACACACGCACAAACATCAATCAGATAGAAGGCCATGTTGTGATCTAGTTTACATTCTGTTCTCCTGTCAGGGATTGTCTTTAGTATTGGTGAGTCCGGAAGGAGTGAGTCCCGCACAACGCTGCGTTCTCCAAAGGAGGAGAGACCGGAAATCATACAACTACGCAAGGTAAGGTTAACTGGGGAAAAAAGCAGCTGAATCTGTGTCATCTGCCTCTAATGTAACCAAATACAACAGCACAAAAGTCGGTAGCATTAGTAGAGCTGCAACTAACAATTATTTTGATAATGGATAAAGATCAATCAACTAATTGGGCGTATCTTAGTGGTTGTGAAAGAGAAAATCAGGGGTAAATGATGGTGGCAGAGATCTTTGTGCAGGAGCTTCCATTTCATTCTGGTTATCGCCTCCTCCTAGACTTTGGAGTCTCGGCTGAAAGTGACGTTGGCTGAAGATCTCGGTGACGCTTTGTCCAACGGTACTCTCCTCTGCCAGCTGGCCAATCAGATCCGACCACGTTCGGTGACAATGATCCACATTCCGTCTCCGGCGGTGGTATGTACACACTGGTCAAGAACAAAGTAGAGCGGCAGTCAGTGATTTGTTTGTAGGTGGTAGTAATAGTAAGTAGGTAGCAGTTTGTTAGTAGGATAATAAGTAGTTACAAATGTCAGATGGGTGATAGTAGTGGTTAGCAGGTAGTTGTTAGTAGTGGTGGTGGCAATGAACAATTA
>OMNV01017520.1:26956-37917 GCA_900303265.1 Brotula barbata
CAATGAACAATTAAAAAAACAAGCCATAATTGATTTTACGCCAACCAGAATATTTAAATCTCTCTTCTAGAACAACTTTGAAGCTGGATAATGACCCAAATCTGTCTGGTATTTTAAGGAATACAAGGGTAATAATCATTTGGGTCCTATTTAAGCAATCTATTTCCAAAGTCTGGCTCATGGCCACGCCCACCGCTTTGGGGTGTGGGCTAGTCCAGTTTTCTTGGTGCAAAGTGAGGTGCAGGAGACAAAGGAATAGGATTTAGGCTCCTAATTAGTCATGGGCATGTTTTGGGCAGAGCATTAGCTACCACTCCCTTTAATGCCCAAGTGCACCTGCACATGGTTCATTGCTATTTAGACAGCAGAGTACAGGCAAAGAGCTTCTTGGGCAAACTGGCGTCTGTGTATGCCTGAGTGCTGCCCACTACTCCTCACAGTTAGGATGGGTTTAATGCAGAGAAATCCTTTACCTACAGGGGTCAAGAAAGTATTGTTCTTTATTCTTTTAGCCAAAGCTGAGCACAGCTAAGTGTCGGCTCAACGTGGAAAACTTCATTGCTGCCTGTCGTAAACTTGGAGTCCCTGAGGTAAATCGTCCAATTCCTGTTGTACTGTTTCTTTAAACTCAGCAATATTTACACCGTTTCTCAGTTTACCAACAATACCAAATTGTTAGTAATGTTTAATGTTGTCCAAAAAGTCTTGGATACATAAATGATGTACATATAAAGTATAGTAAATTACACTATTACAATTTTTGAATCCAATATTATTTAATGTATCCAAGACCTTTTCATTGTTTTTCATGTGCTTTTTTTAACCCTTTGAGATTGCCAGTGTACAAGATGTGTGTATCTTGTTTACCTCTCCTGCTTTAAATTCCCACCACAGCCACATGGACATTGTCTGTCTATTTCTGGCTTGTTGTATTAAGTCAGTTTTTCATTGGCAGAAAAGTAGAGGTGCTGTAGGACAGTGATAAAATTCATTTTATGGTGGCAGCTTTCCAATTGGATAGACTGGTTCGTTTTAATTCACACGTTTTTGAAGTCATGCTCCTGTCAACATGCTTTCCAACAGGGAGCATAATTGAGCTCAGTATGAACAACGCTGAAAACATATAGCTCCTCCCCCATAATTAGTAGATAAAGGCTCTGCTGCCAGCATGGAACTGAGGGTGGATGAAGATTCTATTCTATCCAATGGGCAGAGTAGAGGCACATTCTTTACGGTTGTACCAGTGGCGCTAAAAACCCTAAGGATCAATTAATTTGATGATCTGTTGTATTGTGTCCTGCTGTACCAGGACATCTACATTAACGTCAATATCCTTGCATCTGTCCATTGTGTTGTTTGTGATGGACAAGAACTATCCATATCAGGAAGTTGTTTTCCTCTGAACAGACTAGGCTTACTGCAATGTCTTCTCATAGTCCTGATGCTTATGAGTATGTGATGAGTCAATTCTAAGATAAAATCACGTGTATTTCCTTATTGCTTTGTCCGATAGTAAAAATTAGGATTGCAGTGGATCAGGTCATCCACAGCCATAACACACGGCAAATGACGGCGTCTGTATTCTTGACAACAAAACACTACATTTGAGTTTTTTTTCCTCATCTCTGAATTTGGTTCCATAATTTAATTAATTATTTTTTGCCTTTAGTGACACTAATATACCGTTGTAATAATTATAGTTTACTCTTATGTTTTGTTATTCACACTGGCTGAACTTAGATTTTTGGATTAGGTTAGCAGAAATAGGCCACATCATGTGATACGTCACTGCACTACAGCGGCTCCCAATGGTTTACCAATGAAAAACAAGCACTTGTGTAAAGCATCAGGCCCCCACACTGTGCTGAGTGACCTCAGAGGGTTAATGTCTGCTCAGATATCAGTCTAAGCCTAAACTCTTTCCTGTGTGTTCTAACATTATAAACACTTTTATGCTTCCTCCGTCTTCTTTTCTTCGTCGTCCAGACGAAGGTGTGTGTTTGCTCTGATGTGCTTCTATGTAAGCTGCCTGCTGTGCTGCGCTGTGTGACAGCCCTGCTGGCCACGGAGGAGGGGGAGACGGCGGCGGACAAGCCCCAGCGCCTCTACTCGTCTTCATCCTCCTCCTCCTCGCTGCTGTCTACAGATTTCCTGCTCTTCTACTTCGTGGTCATGGCGCTGCTCTACACTCTCTACTGCTACATCCTCACCTAGAGGAGCAAGAGAGAACAGACAGATATTCACCAACACACAAACGCACTACTGTGCCTAAAATTGTCAGTCACACACACATAAACAGGACATTATGCGTTTTCGGTGTGTATGACCTGCAGAGCACATCCAAGTCATATACAAGCACCTTTATAGAACAAACGGGATATTGGATGTCAGAACAGGAAGCACTACTTTGGATAGAAGAACCTTTAATTGCCTTACTGTCATTTAGCCTTCGCTCTTTAATGCACAGCACGTTAGTCGCAGGCGGGAGTTTCGGTTCTGTTTGAGCATCCTTGGGGGCACAAATCGGTACGTTTACATGCACACCAAGACTTTGATTATCTGCGATTAAGGCAATAAAGATTTTTTTTAAAGTCAGTAATTGAACAAAATCCTACATCTTCATTACATTTTTTCCTTAATCACCGTAAGGACAAATAATCAGAATAGCTAGTACGTGTAAATGTAGCAATGAGGTGAAACTTTCTGGGTGGACCCAAGAAAACCTCTCCAAATACTGAAACATTCTAGGTCTTTTTCACCAGTAAAAGTATTGTCCTTAAAAAGATGTGTACCTCTGATATCTCTCACTGGCTGTAATTAGTACAAATAGTACATAAAATATTCCCCATTTCTCGTGTATAACAAAACTTTTCTGTAATACATTGTAAGAATCAAAGCACTGAACTTCCAGGACAAGACATCTTGCAAAGCTTAAGCAGTAATTCAGGCTTTTTTTGTCTATGTGCAAGGCCCCCTGTCGTTTCTACTTCTCATATCTGCACCTGATCTGAACCATTCCTACTATCACAACTTTGAGCTCCACCCACTGGCCCCTCAGGAGATACATGGGCCAAGGGGACGCTATCAGAAGTAGAAAAGAGTTTTTGAAAGAATGTTTCTAAGATGTATTCTTTCACAGTATACTGGTGCCTTTAAGAACGGTCTTTTCTACTTCTGATAAGTCCACTTGGCTTGACACAGGTTCAAATACCACATGACTTGTGTCACCATGCAATGTCCAATGATGACCAAGTGCAGGTATCAGAAGGTCTAGTTTGGAGTCCTGCACAAAAAGAACCCGAATTGCTGCGTCGTATGCCTTTCAAGACGCATTTGTCGTTTCATTTTATGAGTACTGGTGCCATGAATCCCAATATAATTTAAATAGTATGTAGGTGAGCGAGACATTTGTCTCCAATTGTAATAAATTAATTTAAGTTTGTGGTAAAGCATCACGAAAACTTATTACCAGTAGGTTTTTACCGGTGCACACTGGTTCTCACGCACCAGGCAAAAAAATTGTGTATACCACATTCAACACTAAACAGTTAATGTTAGCATTGATACCAAAAACGGTCACATCCTGTGCAATAAAGCCAAGTACATTTACTTCATATAAGTAAATTTTGTATATTAAATACTAAAATAGTACACCCATAACCACAGCACTTTGTGTACTGTGTAGTATTTTTATTTACGATGGAACTGGGCTCCACGAATGGCTAAGTGCTCCTAAAGCTCTATGCGTTAAACCCCATATTTATTAAACTGGTTTTAGTGTCTGCCCTGCTTTACATTAGTTTGACAGGGCAGCTAACAAGAAATCGGCGAGTAATTGTGCCTCCTCAACACCTCCCCCCTTCGCTAATGTCCCCTCAAACTCCAGCCTGCATGTTTGTTATTGACTCACTCGTCCTGAGTTGGAGAGGCTGTGGACTGAACTGTGAATGTGATTTTTGAGAAAGGTGCAGGTTATGTGAACAATTTTTCTTCCACACATCACTGAAGACTGAAATGCTCACACTGACAGCCCTCTCTGTTTGTCTGCAATGTTAATTGTGATCAGCAGGGGGTGGTGGTGTCACAGCAACCGCCCCCCCATGCATTAATGTGGTACAAATCTGCAGTGTATGTAAAGTCCTTTATGTTGTCCAGCTTACTTTGCTTCATGTATGTATAAATGTAAACACTATTATTAAATTATTGTTTTTATTTATTTTATTTAGTTGATCTATGTCTTGTTGTTGAGCGTAGAGCCCTCAGTCAGTAAACAAACAGGGCTTTACATTACATCAATATTCAGTAAACACCTTAAATAAAATTGGGTTTAGTTGAGCAACAGAACATCTGCACTCTTTTCATTTGTTAACCGAAAACTAAATGTGAATATGAACACTCATTTAAATTAACGTTAACCCATCTTGACAAAAAAATAAATTTAAAATAAATTTCAAACTTTAAAGGATATTTCATTATTTTCTACATTTCAAGTCCAAGTCTGAGATTTTTACAAGATTTGAGATATTTCATAATTTTTCAAAATATTTTGGCATTTGCAAAAATACATTCCTAAGTCCAGGAGGCACATTTGAAAAACAAAGTTCTGTCCCCAAAATTTTTCTCATGAAGCTGCTATTTTGTTTTTTAATAACACACCTGAGTAAAATGCTGAGGTGGCTGCAGCTGATTGGTCCTCTTCCATACGTCCACTTTCATCTCTGCTGGTGTCTGGAAGAGAAATGATTCTCTGTAAAAACATTGTACATGTGAGTTAATGAATTTTACCGTTGGGTCTGCTGTAAACTGGTTTTCTACTGTCTTTTTTAAATGAAACTGGATTCATTCATGGCTTAGACCAAACTCTTCTGAACATGTTCATGTTGCATTTTATATTTATATGATACTCTTGTATTATGGAGAATTTGAGTATACAGATTTATAAAGCTTCTCTCACTTTAAAGAAATTATTAAAAACAAACCTTGTCAGTTTGCCGTTTGTCTGCTTGTGTCTTCGCCTGCTGCTTCGTCCTGTCATCTTCCTGAGCTGTGATCAGGAAATCTGCAGTGCCCAAACATTCATAATGTGACAAATTTGGTGTTTGTTTTGGTTCACATTCTTATTAAAAGGAGGATATGGTGCATCCTAAGCCCTTTTCACACCTGTGATCTGGTCAGGAAAACTTTTTGACCAGCATGTAAAGTTTCTCTTCAAAAGTGAGCTGTGGGAAATTTCATGTGATTGATTGGTTGTTGTTGGACCAAAGCTCTAAAACTGCATAAACTTAAAATTGTTTGAAGAAACTCAGCTCCCATCACAAATGCCTCAAGACTATTCATGAACTTGCCCATGGCTCACCCAAGGAAAGAAAATTTGCGTAACATCAGTGTGTGAGAATGTGTGTGTCTTTTAACCTAAGACCCGAGTAACATTCCCAGGTAAGACCTGAGTAACATTAAAAGATAAAATCTGAGTAAGATTCCCAGATAAGTGAGAATGGGAGCCAGTGAAGCATTAGTCTTACAAATAGCGTGACAATAGCCTTAACTCCTTAAACAAGGAGCTTTTGTCTGTTAGGGCTGTCTGACTCGACCCATCACATACCATGTTTTAAAATCGATCCGATTGTAGTCTGATAATTTTCTGTCCAACTTGGTCCAACGTGTTCCATAATGTTTTGAATCAGAATACCACTGTAGTCCAAATTTGAGTTCACAGAGCAAAGAGATTTATTTCCAAATCCAAATGTAACTTGATTGACCTAAACAAAATCAAGATGTACTTAATAAGTAAAAATTATTGAATCCTTTTGGCTAAAACATGTTTAATGCTGCTTCAGTAGTTACCCAACATTTAGACTACAGATTGAAACCCATATTACAACCCTACCATTACAGTCAGAACATTTTTTTTTTTTGGTGTTGCGATGTGATATAATTACTTACATAACTACTGCAGCATGAAATGGTATATATCTCTGACTATGTATCTATCTGAATATCTGAAAGCATTAGTTGTCTTACCTGCCTTCCCAGGATTCCTTGTGTTCTCCCCAGCTCATCACAGAGGATGAGGGGCTGAGTCGCCTAGGTCAAACCGTCCAGGCATTGATGGATCTGGCCAACAGCTCCCAGGGCAGCCAGAAACAGGAACTGTCAGGGGGCAGGGGTCGTTGCAGTGCTAGCATTACGACCTGATCTGTAAGAGCATCTCAGTGAACAGACTGATTTCAGAACCTCGGTTTTTTTACTTGCTTCACTTTTGTATGCATCTAACATTAAACTTTTACCTTTTGTATGTGAATAAAAAGGCATGTCCTGTCTTCTTTCTTGGTCACAAATATTTGAGTTGTGAACTGAATTAGGAACAGGATATGGTAAAAACAAATCCAAATGTGAGTGATGGGACCACAAAGAATTGCACGTAACACACTGAAAGAGAAAATCCATTACAGGAATACAGTAGTCATGGACCTGAAGTAGGTCACAGCCATTGTTTGTTTTGTTTTGTATTAGTTTGAAGCATTCTGGATATTGTTGTGTTTACTTACCAGGTCTGTAGACCTTTGAATGTACTCCTTTGGGTCCACGGATTTTGTGGAAAAGCTTACTGTTGTTACACAGATTATGGTATTCCTCTGTAGGGTTCTCTCCTCCCCTAGAGAGAGGGGGAGAGAGAGACAGAGAGAGAGAAAGAGCGAGAGAGAAAAATTTTCCATTTAAAACGTCATACTTTTTTTCAGTACTACATAAAGAGATAAAAGTTTCTGAATAAACTGGAGTGGCTGTATCACACTGAATGAAATGTTGTGGCTGAAAAGCAGCCACTAAAGACGGTAGAACATGCACTATGTAAGAAAAGGTAAAAAATGCTGAAGCAGCGGATTATCATACTATCACACCAACAAAGTAAATGCACTTGCATGATTATAGTTGAATTTCTCCATGTGATGACGAGATCCAACCAGCTCTTGCTCCTATTTCCATAGGCAGTCTTCCACACAGACTGTTCAAATAACTTCTCACTATCACGCCCAACATACAGCAGGAGCTGCCTGCGCTTTATTTATCAGCAATGTCTTTAATCACAAGTCAGTTAGCTTTGCGGTTTAATTGACTATCAGAGTAATTGCTTCATCATGTTCCGTCCTGCAGCACCATCTGCTCCATACTTATCATTTCTAGAAAACACACACAGAGAATAAAGCTCCTACGTGTGCACTCTTGGGAGTGACGTCCCGTGAGGCCATACAAAAAACAAAACAAGAAACCCTACTTTGATAATTGTACTTTTCCTCTTAATTAACACGTTAACTTTGCCCTAGTATTAAATGTGTTAATGCAATTTGACTTGAATAGCATTGAGAAAATTAGTGACTTTCACGCGAAGATTCTAATCACCCATAGATAAAGGTATTTTCCGGTTTAAATGAGTGGCTTGCATATTATGGGGCCAGTTTCACTCTAACAGCGTAACGGGAGCGGAACTTTCTCAATCTCTCGCTCTTCCATAGATTTGGCAGAGCTGAACCCCCTCCTCACACGCAGCATTGATGTAATGTCTAACTAGAGCTGTAACTTTTTACTATTTTGATAACAGACTAATCATTAATAATCATACTAATCATACTCTATCACAATACTTACATGTACCTTGTGTTTGTATTTTGGCACTCAAGCGAATCAGGACCTACAATATAAAAACTTCATGTAGATTCTGAGATCTACACACATTCTGTTGCTTGACATCTTAAATTATTTCTAGTTTTAGACAGATCAGGTGAATTTTTTTCTATTGTGACAGAGGAGCAATGGGATTTAGTTGCTGCTTGATTTTCCCAATTACTGGAAATACAGTTTTGTCCGTGCCTGCTTGAGCAATTCCATTCTGTGTCTGTGTATATGATAATCACACTTGTCTCCCTCTCACTCAAGCTGAGCCACAATTTTGAAATTCACTGCAAACCAAACAAATGACTTAAGGCCTGACATGTTAAAGCTTATGCAGAAAAAAAGTCTCGTTTCATCACATTTAACCCTTTATTGCACAAATCAGTCGCCTCCACCTGATTTGCATAATCCTATTTAAATGGCTCTAAAATCAAAGCCATAATAACTTTCATCATAATTCTTCTGGCATGTAAAAGCTGCTCAAAATTTTACCACTTCCTACTTAAAAAGTACTTTGGAACAAAGTCAGATACACACACGCACACATACATAAATTCATTAAAATAGTAAAACTATTTCCGAAGTAGATGGCGAATGCATCGCTATCATTCAATAAAATGGCTACCAATTATCACTAGAATAGAACAGGTATGAAGCTCAATTACCTACAGTATATCCAAGATAAAGGAAGTGATGATGATGAGGACATCAGGTTTGAGACCGTGGTCAAAGTCCACCGAGACACTTTCCATGTACAGCAAGTACACTTGTGTCAAGAAGTACATGCAAAGCAGGTGGTGATTAGAGCAGTACAGTACATTGATCATTAGACTGAGACGACCACCCTCCATCACGACACCCGGGTCAAAAGAAAACTCCCACTAAACAACAAAATAGTAGTTACAATAGCAATAATGCTGCAACGTATGATACAAACAGATAACAGACCATATGAAAGTACCAAGTTTCATTGTTATGCAGAATTCAAGTGACTTAAATTGAGATTTCTCTTCGCAAATAAGGTCTTAGTGTATAGACTAGCTTTTTTCCAAAGATTGTGTTTTTTTTGGCATTTCTGCATTATTATGATAGGCACAGTAGAGAGACAGACGTGACAGACAGGACAGAGAGAGAGGACAACATGCAATGGCATGTAACCCGCCATGTGAGCCATCAGGGTATAATTTTTAAAAAATAATTTTCATTTATTGTTATAGTATAGAAATTTAGAGTTCCCCACTCAGTTAGTTAATCAAAAGTCAAGTAAGTGATATCATAGCTTTAATTTCTTGTGGTTTAAGGTGATTTTACAACATTTCATAATTTTGGAAGAAATTTTACTTGTGTATACTTGTAGGCCTTTCAATGGACCCTTAGGGACACACAGAATATGAGAAAGAGCCTCTGAAAGTTTAGTTTGACCCAATATATATTTTTTCACTAATCTCTATGTATAATAACTTCTGGATGCCTTCTCACATCAGTTCATAGCTTGTGCTAAGTCAGACCATAACGTGAAATAGCTGAGAAAATGTTGTGGGTACCGGTCATTCGAAGCACGAACGGAACACAGAAAGACTTTTACATAGCTTTACATTCTGTTTGGGATTCCAGAAATTACATTATGTGTACATTACTTCTATTTTTGTAGTGTTGAAGACATATCAGGGACCAACTATCATTCAAAAACCGATAGACATGGTAAGACAATGACAAAAAATCCCCTACAACTTTGAGTGCATGAAAAGCTGGTAGAAAGCTTTACTTCAGACTTGATCTGAGATCGAGTTAAGTACTGATCCCTCTGACACCACAGGACCAGGTCTTTGTACATGAATCTCTGCACTGCAATCAAACAACACAAGCAACATAAGATGCAAACACTACAACAGGGTCAGATGACTAACTTTAACACAGCACTACTGTCAATCATAGAATGAACTTTACCACAGTACTGTCTTAAGAAGAAAAACAAAATCTATATCCCTGAACAACTGGAAATAAAGTGAATTTTACACAAAAATGTCAAAAAAAATCCAAATCTAGCGCAGTAATAAAGAGCCGTGTGTGAAATAGCAAGGGGCTGTGCGCTGTGCTGACATCATAAAGTGATGTTACTTAGCGCTCACAGGAGTCTTCTCTTCAATAACATTGAATCCATTTTGTGAACAAATTTGTTCTCTGATGAGTCAATTTCTCCACAGAATACAACTTGCTTTAATCCAAAAGTCCATTCATAAACTTTATATCAAAATAAGTTTCATCAATTGCCTAACTGCTCACAATAAGACCACATTACCCGCAAACACCAATTGTTGTACTTCCCTGCATCAGTCAACTCAAAACCAACCAATGTTGCAGCTCAATTCCTGAATTTTACTGAAAAAAATTACATAAAACAGCAAATTGCAACACCATTTTTGATAAAAAACAATTACAAACAAATGCATAAAGAATTCTGAGGCGGTTGATAAACCGTTGTCACTCAATATGAGGATGTGCTTTTCCCACAAAATATAATCTGGTTGAAATACAAAATAGTATTTATTGAGCCGTGTATGGAGCACACCCCCCAATACCTCAGCGAAACAACAACAACACCAAGACCAGGCACAACAACACTGCCATCATTTGGAGTTTCTCAACATTATCAAATAAATCACAGCTTCTTGCAATTTGATAATCACATGTGGACACATTGCAATCTCAATGTGAAATTAATTGTGCAGCACTCCATTGAACATGTATAATATGAAATAGGCGTGGCCTTGACCGGCTTCACACAGATCAGGAAAACAAACGGGAATATCTGACTAAATATATCAAAAATAGAAAAAAGAATCAGGACTCCGGTATCAATTGCTGGAATGAGGGAAACAAGTCAAAAATCTGATAAAAAATTCTAGCGGTGTGGAATGTGCTTGAAACAGGTCCAACCCAGTCCCAAATTGTTTCTTTGTGTTTTTATTGGCGTCCCATTAGCTTCTGGAAATCAAGTTGCTATTCAACCTGGGATCCACAATTAATCATAAGCAAAGAAAACCTGACATTAATAATTACATTGCAGCATAGACAACCACATTGGAGACCCAGCATACGAACAGCAGCACAGAATTACGTAAAATGTGAATTATTGGCCTCATACTCCATCAGCGTATATTTGATTCTGACCTGTGCCTTCTGCTGCATGTAGTCCTCACTGTCTGCCCTGAACTTTCTGTACTGTACCTATCATAATAAAGCTGAAATGTAAATATATATATATATATATATATATATATCTTTTAAAAAAA
>OMNV01017520.1:37937-51360 GCA_900303265.1 Brotula barbata
CAGCTAGCTTTTGCGATTTACAAATTGCATTTTACATGCTAGATTTTTTTTTTTGAGTGAATCAGTTAAGGCTGCACAAGTAATATAATTACAACTGCAATATTGAAATATAATATTAATCTGTGAAAGGTGTCGTTTAGAAAATAATGTGTCGACTATGATATGTAAAATATTTGTGTTGACATTGAGGTTAAGATAAGAGTAACAACTGGTGTTGAATCTATTTCATTTGTTACATTTCATTTTGATATGGGTGAGATTTGAAAATACAAATGTTTGTTTTCATTTCGGAATTTAGTTATTTATCAAATAGACGCTTAAATCGTGTCAAATCAGAACTGACCTGATTAAAGTTCAGCTAAATAAAGCCATCCCAGGATGTTTATCAAACTGAAATTGTCACTTCTTTTGAATCAAGTGCAAAATTAAAGTCAGAACAAGAAAAACGACTTGCCTATCTGCTGGCTCAGAAATTTTGTTAATTCCATATTTAAACTTGAATGTTCATTAAATAGCAGAAAACAACATACATTTATCACACATTTCAAAGGAAATATATTATAATTAAACATTGATGTAACCACCAACATGTCCATCTTCATTAAGTTTTATTTTAAATCATAGAGAAAAACTCAAAATTTCCAGAGACCAAATGCATCAGGGGGAAAATACATATCCAGAATATGGAGACATTGGTGACAGAGACTGGGGAGGTCTCTCTAGTGTAGTGAGCCACTGGGGCGCCTCGTACATTCAGTTATTATTATTATTGTTATTATTATTAATAATAATAATTATTAACGTGAAAAGGTTTATCAAGTGTATCCAAAGTAATTCAAATAACCCTGACCGGTTTGGCATTAATTATACTCAATTACCAATCAATTTAGCGGTGTTTGACATTTGTAATTGGACACCTATGGCTTGGTGACCTTTTTTGAACGCACTTTGTGAACAATGCGTGATAATCATCAAGTTCTTACCTGAACCACTGAGAGCCATCAAACATGTTGAGCTGGTCTGACCTCCACTTATTCATCTCCACACTTTGATTTGTAGACGTCTTACAACGGGCGGTGAATTATCCGTCTTATTATTTTAACATTTTAGCTACATTCCAAGCCTGTTCGTTTAACACTCTCCTGATTTGCTTCCACACAAAATGGCTCCAAACGCAGAGGAAAAATGGGCCAGTCCGATATCTGTCTCAGCACTTGTATAATCCCCGATGCTTTAACAGCGCGTCAATTGTTCAAAATAAACTGTAAGAATTAATAAATACTGTCGTGTCTAATCATCATTTTAGTTTTCGTTCTATACAGAGGACTAATTTAGCATTAGCTAACATATGCTAATTAAGATTTCGCTTATAATTAGCATAACCTTACACTTGACGAATCCTTCTAATTCATCAATAATTAATACTTGTGCTTGTACAAACTCAACTAGGTGACTACACCACCTCACAAAACTATCTATTAACGACTGATATTTACTTAAAATTTCTTCTCAGGTGCGACACAAATTTACATAACTTGCCCCAGATTGCTGTTGTGGTCTGCAGTGCCCAATTTGGCCACAAGGTGGTTTCCGCTTTAACTTACGTCCTGAGTGTTCAGAATTCAAACATTTCCTCTTCCGTTTTCCAATTTCTAATTTGCATTTAGCAGACGTTTTTATCCAAAGTGACGTACACGTTTTCCAAAGTTTAATGCCGCACACGTTAGACAGAGCTCGCTCCATATTTGACCTTAAAATATGTTTTTGTGTATTACGGAGGTGATGCATGATTTTTAAGGAAGCAATTCAACTGCATTGATCTGAAAACAAATTAAATCATTGGGGAAATATAAAGAAAACAACAATACAATCAATAGAGTATTACAAAAAACATATTTTCAAATGGAGATGTTGAATTATTTGGACTGCACTAATTGTAAAAGTGATGGATGTCTGGGGGGCTAGGGTTTATTCTCATAAATAAAACCAAGTATCTGGTTTAAATATATTGTAATTCTTTTATTATGATTTTATTGTGTAAAATTTAAGATTGGATTAGATTAGAAAACATAAAATGCTATCAGTGCATTACATAAACAAACATAAACATACAAGATCACATGAAAACATGAAAGACAAAGTGTGGCAGATCCATCCAACTTGATTGAAAAAATTGACCAAAAAAAAGTGATTAACTTAATGAATAATATGCTCAGAGAAAAATGCTTGCAAGTGTGATTTAGAACATTAAATTGCACATTTACAGAATAATTCAAAGCAGAATCACTGGTCCAGATTTAACCAGAATCGTTTAAACATCTGACTTAAATCTATACCGGCTAAAATTCTGCAAATGAATGTACGAGCAATGTACAATTTCTTGCAAGATGCAAAAATCTTTTGCCATTCTTCTGTCATAGAGGAGGTCTCCATTTGTCGTTTTAGTAATTGTCATTTCTGTACATGTATAAAGTGTTTTAAGTTCTTAGCTATATTGCATGAGTCGTTTATTAGTCTTTGAAAGAAGAGGAACAATGTAGTAGTCCAACTTGATTATTTTCAAAACATGATACTTTTTGCACCAGTGTGAGATGATTTCAGAAATTTGATACAAGTAATTATTATTTCACTCATGGCTATGTAAAATGTCAACAAACTCAGATGTTGCAGTGGAAGATGAGAATCCTCTGTCACACTGAGGTTGATAACACATCATTCCCTCTGAACAGTTCACCTGAGGCTAAACTGGAGTCACACATGGACCCAAACTGAAATTACTTCATTACTTCAGTTGCCTCTTAGCACCCTGTGAACACACACACACACACACACACACACACACACAGAGGAACTTCAAGCATGTCAGTTACTTATAGGGGCTGAAAGTATCAAGTATGAAACTACGTAAAAACCGCAGAGTGAAATGATGACAGTTGGTGAAGTTTTCCTGTAGTGTTAAATAATTCTTGCGACGAAATGAATCATTCAATAATCAATTGTGCATTGATTGATGTGATGAGCTGTGATCTGCTGTTGTAAACTCATGTTGGTGAGGTAGGTTTTCTTCCAATTGCAGCAAAACTACAAATGCATAAAGCATAGTTTGTCCACTTGTGTTTTTAAACATAAATCTACCATTAGGTACAATATGAGCATATAAAAAATGCAATTAATTTATAATTTCACAAATTACTGGGCAAATCTAGTGTGTCATTGTAAATCATACATTTATAAATTATTTAGATAACTGGGAAATATGATGTTTATTGTATCTGGTCCTGTAGCACATAAATATATATGTATATATATATACATACATACATATATATATATATATACATACATACATACACATGCATATATAGATGACTAGATTAATAAGTCCTTATAAATGTCCTATTATATTTCACAGTGTTCTAAATCATTTCAAAATTTCCTGGATTAAGAACATTTTTTGTTGTACCTTGGACCATGACCATGACTCTACCAAGTTTCATCAACATTTTGAGTAATCCTGCTGACAAACAAACAAAGTGAACCAGGCAGAATCATAACCTCTGGGTGAAAGTAAAACTCTCTCTAAAGTCCGCAGTTCATAGTGTCTCCCACAGCTGAAGATGAGCCTGAGGAAAGACATGAGTGTATTTATACAGCAATGTTCGGCCAAGGGTGATTTATAGACAGTTGTGCTGGAAAGACTTGCCTCTTTAAATTTCC
The DNA here is from genome assembly GCA_900303265.1 of Brotula barbata. Taxonomy (NCBI): domain Eukaryota; kingdom Metazoa; phylum Chordata; class Actinopteri; order Ophidiiformes; family Ophidiidae; genus Brotula; species Brotula barbata. Next base: position 41,655 of record OMNV01017520.1, read on the forward strand.
ATCACGTCTATCTTGTGCTGAATCCCCCCCACAGGTTTGTTTGGACGCCCAGTGCTCCGGTAATGGGCTGCAAAAATGTCGACATCAATATATCTCCCCACGAGGGCATTCCTCCTTGCTGTCCGATAACGTTCCACTCCAACCGTGGGCTCTCCAAATGCATTCGTCTCTGGAGAGAAATGAGCTGATATCTCATTTCCACCAGACTGGAATGTATTAAGAACAGGTGAGAACAAGAAAACTCTCTGTTAACTCATCATAAACATCATCACCTCAGCATCTAGGCACTGCGAGACCATCACAACACTAAATTCAGCTCTCAGCTTTACATTTTTAACAGTAAAATTCATATTAACATGGAAGCCGAGAGAGGACGTGAAATATCAACAATTTTTATTGGTTGTTTAGGTGGCGGTTGGTAGTCTTCACTGCAACCCCGTTTGGTTGTTTAGATGGTGGCTTGCCACCAGAGGAATCGGAGCATGGTTCTCCAGGTAGTGGGGGTTGCCAAAATCATCTCATAAAATTCAACTCTGTTGCAAACCTTTCCACTTTATATAATGTATGTTAGATTAAGTAAAAACGAAACATGATGTATTCATAAAAACATTTTATGTAACAAGTCATAACGCACAGTAAAGACATTCATATTAACGCGAGCGAGCAGGGGTGTGTCCTGTGAGCCTCAATCATGTCAACCAGCATGTAAACAGCGTAGACAAGAAGTCGTTGTGTGTTCTTCACCTGCCCTTCTGATTGGCCACTTCATCTCCAGATTGGTATTTTAGACATTCCCTTGCAATAAATTATAAGGTCAGAATACGGAGAAGTGAAAAATTATTAAAATGATTTTCAAGGACACACCCCCTCTTTGGCACAACACAAATTATAAAATGCAACAAATACAACAAATTTGTAAACAAAACAGATATTACAAAAAGTATTTCCTATACAATGTAAACAGACCAACAAAAACAATAATCATAATAATAGAAACTGATTTGGCAAAGGCGACGAACCCCAGTGACAACACGTGTCTCAGACTGCAAGGCCTCCGTGCAAAACCGCGTCATTGTGGATAATGGTAGTCCACTGGGGGTGGGCGTTGTGTGTGTGACGGCTCTGTGTTTGATCAGTTGAAGTCTCTTTAGTGCAAATTGGCCGTCAGCCGCTGCCTCCTCAGAGGTTGCAGGGGGAGCGGGAAAGGTTATTTTCTTGGTAGAGGCGAGGCTGTTGTTGGTTTGGCACCTGGGACTGGTCTGGAAAAAACAAACACAGTCAAGTTTAAGTAGATCAATATGAGCTTTTATTACCCCTTACAGGTCCGTCATTGTTGGTGATGCTTGGGCTCAAGGCTAAAAAATTTGTCAATCAGTAGCAAGCATTGGTTTTATACTGGAGAATCTGGATTTTCTATCTGATATTTGAACACAATAAACAGTAACATTTTAGTAATTATTTACAATTTATAATTTACATTTGCAAATTATCTGCGCAAAATAATCTAGATTATGCAACGCAATCTGAAAATCACAAAAACTGAGATTTCTTTTTATGAAGATTTTTTTTTTGGCAATTCTGCTTTATGACTATAAGTACAGTGAAGAGATAGACAGGAAGGACAGGGCAGAGAGAAGAGCGAAATGCAGCAAGGGCACAGGTTATTCTCCCAAATTGTTCAGCACTAGCCTACAACATGTTTGCTTTCAGTAGCAGACTTCTCAGTTTAAGTTTGTGTGTGGCAATTTTTTTAATAATGCTTACAGTTTGGATACAAAGCAAATATATATAACAAATAGGAAGACAATCTTTGTCTCTGTGGTGGTGGGAAAGTGTTAGACCTTGGTATTTCTACTTTCAGCCAAAAAATTTATTTAGCCCAATATTACATATCATGTCTTAAAGAGCCATAACAGGACTACATAACAACTGTTCCTGACACAGCCCAAAGCTCTTTACGTAGACAACCCAACATTAACATGAAGGAAAAAGGGAAGAAACAGGGAAGAGGCAACTCAAAGTAAGAGTCACTGCCCTCGAATAATTTGGCGTGCCATAGGAACAGTAAGTGGGAGGAATAATTGACATTGGAATGAATTAACAATGTAGGAAAATAACATGAAAACAACACTTGAGATCTGAATTAGTAAAAGAATCCACAGACAAGTTCACAGAGATGAAACTTTCTTTCAAAAGAAACTCACGATTCTTGTTTATATATGGAGTACGTTTTTGGTATATCGTGTACAAAGCTGGAATTTTCAATTAATTTCTGATTATGGGATATATGTGAGCTTGAGACACTTCTCTCTTCTACTACATTATGGCAGCAGAGGGACCACTGATCCTGACACATGCTTTGCAAGGATATCCCAGAATTCCTTCGACTACATTTATAGATAAGCAGAGAATCGTGACTTCGCATCTCTCAGGCCTCCAGGTTGTGAGGCTGTCACTTGTAAACATTGGGAATTGATTGCTGATGAAGAATGCAGACCTGGGTGCCTAGGAAAAAAATCCATGCCTTATAAAGTCACATGGTTTATTAGCTTGAGTGTGTAAGATTCCTCACTCAAAAGGAAAACAGCGTTACACACTGAGGGAGTATTACTTACATGTAAAACACTCCTCACTACTTCTATATATATTATTAAAAAGGCTAAGACAAAAACACATGGACACTGGCTACATTATCAAATTTTCTTCTTATTTTAGATTCTATCAATAAAAGTTAGACATGTTCAGGAGCACTGTTGACTAATGATGTTACAGTGCCGGGCTTTGTATTGTTGTGTTTTGAGGTGATAATGGCCTTGCTCACACCTCCACAGGACTGCAGTCTATGTTGTGTGATTCATATCCTCCAAACTTTGCTGGTAATGGTTTTTGTGGCGCTTCACTGGGTATCGGTTAGTACTTTGATTACACTGCGATAAAGGCAATGAATCATAAAAAAAATAAACCATGTGAGTTCTCCACACATTTTGTGTATTTGAAAACCATCAGAATCATATTAATTCTGATTAAATTGGTGAATGAGCTATAGTTTGGAATTGTACATGTGCACTTTTGACAGTTTCAGCTGTTGTGCAAATGAATCTGGAACCATAAGCAGTTCAGCCAAAACAAAGTATTCCCTCAATTAACGGGCCCAGGGGGCTATAAGGTAACATTTGAGAAACATGCGTCTTAGTATTTTTAATTTTTGGGTTGCTGATTAAAATGGTGGCATGTATATCCATTTGCATTTAGATTGGCGCAGCACACTCTCAGTGTAGCACACATTCTCACAAAGGAGTTGATGGGTCAAACAAGTAAGGAAAAATGAGTAACCTATATGTGTAATATTCTGAACTGTCCCTGTAAAGGCAGGATTTTGCACATCATGATTACATGTAGGAAACAAACATTTCCCAAAACATTTTTGCTCATGCATTTTGGCGCTTGTGGTCATCTAAATCGTTCATGACATCCATCTCTTCAAAGATCTTGCTCTTGATGGAGGCTTCCTCCTCTCTCTTAAATTCTGTCTGTGTTTTTTAGTTCACTCATGTCTGACCAGTTTAGCTGCAACTACAGCTTAGGCTAACTGCTAGCTACCCCAGTATCTCGCTAAAAGTAACATTACATGCATAATTCCACAAAGAATAGCTACAAAAAGCGACATAATTTGCTCGATATTAGAATTTTAGTATCATTCTCTTTGATCTGTTTTCTACTCAACAACAGGAGGAGACTATGGAGTAAACACAACAATCGAATCTATTCATGAGGTCTGTGTGTTTTCCCACCTGAGTGCTCTGACAGGGGGGATAGCTGAGACTTTGCCCACAGGTTTGGTTCCGACTGCTGGTGCCATCATCACCAGCATGCCCGTCGATGGCTTGGAGACAGGGTTCCTGTTTGGGCTCACGGTGGGTGAGGCTCCTCTGGCTGGGCTGAGGGGAAGGGGCCTCTGGGGAGGGAAGGGGGATGCTCTGGGCTGCAGCTCAGACACTAACTAAACATAAACAAACAAGTTTTAGAAGATTAAATCCAACAGGGCAATAGGGATTGGCACACAGTATTGTCTGTCCGCGTTTACATTTTATGCACTGTTCCCTGACAGCCCCTAATGATGACCATGTCGTAGTTGAAAGTGTGGGTCAACAGCACGACTGAGGTGGACGGTGCGAGTGAGGGACACTGACAGACAGACGGAATGAGTGAGGGGGAGATGCAAGAAATGCAGAGGGATAAAGTGCAAGTAAGGGAGAGGGAGAGACAGACATCATAAGAGAGAGAGACAGACAGCACAAATGAGAGAGACAATGCGAGTGAGGGAAAAAGAGAGAAACAGTGCAAGTGAGGAACAGGGCGAGAGAGAAAGAGACAGAGAGTTGAATTAATTAATAATGGTCTACACATCACCTACAGTATATACATATTGAGTGTCAGTATTGCTAACAAAATCCTCATGATACCTATCCATACTGGGCAATGAAGATTCACGTTTATGTCTCGAATCTGACTAAACAAGCAACTCTTACCAGTGGAGATCGTGTTGGGTTGAGAGGGAGAGGTTTCTTCGGTGGGGTCAGTCTTTGTGGGGTTGAAGGAGATTTGGTTGGGCCAGTGGTGAACTTGCCAACAGGCAACGGTGGCCTGACCACTTTGTCCCGGGCACCAACTTGGGGTGACAGTGCGGGTCTCAGTGGACGCACAATGTTCACCGGTTGGGTGCCATTGGGCGTCAGGCCTGGTCTGAGCGGTAGAACCTCTTTGCTGGTGTGAGGAAGCTGGGATGAGGATAAAGACAATGAAATAAACTTAAACCTACATTAAACACTGCATGTAAATATTTAAATAAGAATGTGCCACCGTATCAATGGGGTTGCCTCATACTACAATTGAGTAAAATGCCTTGCATACTTTCATTTCATTCATGTATACAGCTTAATTGCCGTAGTGACAAATAGTAGAGCTCAGTGTATGTAAACGTACTGAGTGACATAGATACTCCATTTTGCTACTGTAGTCAACGATCAAGTTAATTGTGAAATAAATGACGGGCACCATTGGATTCAGACATAGGTCAGGTTCAAAACTTTACGCACAGGTTCCTTGATAAAACACCACAGTCTACACATGCAAGAGAATGGAAGCAACTGATTTGAGGGAACTGAGGGAACAACTTGCCAATGGTGGAACAGACACAGTGGTGAAAATACTTTTCGTTGGGTGTACACTGGTCAGGTTCAGGTCCACCTGTCAGACTTCAGTTAGATTTGAGCCATTTTCAGATTGTAAACTCGGACACAAATTTGTTGGATTAAGATGTGATTCAGGTCCCACTGTTACTGTCTAGGTCAGGTCAGACATGGACGGCACTCTTGGATTACTCACTGGTGCAGCGTCAAGGTCAAGATCCCTCTGACTCAGGCACACAACCAATTATGAGGAAATGCAACTGGGCCTCTGCGGTTTCGCTGATATTTTGAAAGACCAATTTATACTTCAAATGTGGACATGGACACTTGAACAGATTCAGTGTCCTCTGAACACACAATCGGTAATGTTTACATACAAATATACATTTTGATGTCTGCTGGTGGACCATGCAGCCCCCAAGATTCGGTGCAGTGTCGTGGAGAGCTGGAGGCGATCATTTATTTGATCCCTAACGGACCAATCACACACACACGCACACAAACTCATTTGCACATTCAGGCAATTTAGAGTTTCCAGTTCACCAAACTTGCATTTGTTGTGGACTGTAGGAGGCGACTAAACATGTCATTGAGTTTAATGAAGCCAGAGAGCAACAAAGTGTTGAAACAGCCAACACATATCACAGTATTTTCCCTTTTTTTCTTACTTCAGCCTCTGTCTGCACACATTAACAGCACTTCCCACAATCTTGTGCATGTGTGGACACAATAGGCTTGTATATAATGCCAATGCGCAGACATCCAGAGTCCACACAAACAATGAGTGACTCGACCCTCTGACGAAATTCATGTGACGCAGACCCTTGACGCTGCACAGAACATGGAGTATACGCTAGCTTCGTGCATTACATTATTCCACCACTCTCCCACACACACATAGACCACTCACGCCTTTGTGGCTGCTAGCTTTGTTGACTGGTCCGACCACCTTGAGGTGAAAGGCCGGGTTCAGGTGTCCGTTCTTCCCTTTCTCTACAGATCCCTCCAGCCTGAGCAAAGGAAACAGTAAACACAGTAAATAATCCAGTCACCTCATCAGTCTTCATCAGTGTCGCATTGATTTCAGAGCCTCAGTGGGAAAAAGTGACAGACAAGATGCCAATGTGAAGTTTTTCATCCACCATGACATGAGAAGAAATTAGGAAATGAAAAATAAACAACTGTTTCAGCAGTGAGTATGGGGAGCTGCACTAAGATGAGGCTGTTGATTGGGACTGAATAAACTTGTATGATGAGGCTTTTATGTTTTTTTTGACTGCTGAGCGAAACTCTCAATTGGACAATTGGATGTAAAAGTGTTTTTTTAACATTTGTCCGTTTCATTTTGTGTAGCACGCCTCCTGTCCAGTAGATGTCACACGTGTGATGTAGCACAATTCAATTCATTCTGGCATTGAAAAACAAAAATCAAAAGCACATTTGAGAATGCAAGGTTTGACCTATAATGGAAACACAACACAATTGAGGAAATAATTGATGAGCCATTGAAAGTTCTCGTTTCAAGACATTGGTTGTGACGTTTACCTTTTGAAAGCTATCATAGATTAAATCTCTACTCTTATAGATGAAGACTTAACTTATGATATATTTTGTGTTCTAGCGAGTGGGTGATTTAACAACTACAAAAAAGGAAAAATAATAATTGATGGCGCTGAACCGAAGAAGAGTTGCAATGTGTATAATAAAGAAAAATTGACTGTAATATTTGATTGTTTCAATTATGATTGTCTTTACTACACATAATTTCTGTTTCCTACATATATTGTGAGAGAATTTCTACCATTTTCATATATTGTTGCAATTTAGTTACAACAATGATTTATTTTAGTCAAATTCAAGTGGATCGGCTCCAGTCAATACGTAATCGAAATCTAATCTAATGAGGAGATGAGTCACAAAATAGATCCCTTTGTAGTACATACAGCGACTGACCTGCTCTTGAACTGTAAACACACTCTCACTCTTGGAACAAAAAAAACAGGTTTTTGCTGCTGCTGTAGTTAAGAGCTCTTTTAGTCACAGAGGCTCAATTTATTTTTTTAGAAAAATTAGCTGTTTGATGTCTCCTCTCGGAATATCGCTGAAGTTCAACCTACGACTCTGCGTCTTCATTTGGAAGGTCAAGGTCCTTAAATGTCTGGATCGTGTCTGGACTCAGTATTGTTTCTGCTCCGTAAATCACTGTAATAACATAGTATTTCCATGGGCACTAACTCAGTTGGGTTATGGCTGGGTTGTCTCCCCGGGTGGGCTCATAACTGAAGCTCTGGGGTTTATGAGGACATGGACCCTGTTTGATTCTTATGTACAATCTGAGGCAGAAAATGCTGCCTTTAATGCTTGGAATGATTGCGCCCTTTCCGCACCACTTTCCACGCATTCCCTTCAGGTCTTATATCTTTCCCTACTTATATCGTCCTGCATTTCCTTCCTTCCCTCCCTCCCTTCTTTCTGTCCTATTACTCCTTCCTTGCACATTTTGTTGCTTCACGTCCTCTTATCTGTTTTAGTATTTGTCTATTTCCTTAAATGCTTGCTTCATTTCCTACTTCCTTTCATTTTTCTTACTCCCCTACTGTCTTTGTTACCCAACCTTCCTTCTTTACTCACTGCAACTCAGACTGTCAATTCAATGGGCCTAAAACACAATTATGACATTTACATAAGCAGCAATAGTTGGAAATCTAATCTCATCATGTATAGCATTCGTTTGGCCTGTGGCAATCATGCTATGTAGGATAAGTATGAAGTACCTACACCGTTACCTCTTGTTAATCACTGTCTTTCTCAGGCTACATCAAACTTCCTTAGCATAGGAAACAGCAAAGTCAAACCATAATTGTTTGTGTCACCGAGTTCACAAAACCTCAGCCATGCACGCAATGTGTCCGGGCAGCAACACATACAGGCCACATTAGCTTCACTGGGGTCATGCAAGAATTGTTCTTAGCAGAGAGCTAACTGTTCTTACTCGCAGCATACTAATTTGTGGGAATCAGGTTTTGAAATTGCAGGTTTTGCAGTTGACTAAGATTATGTAGTGTTTGACAAACTTAAATGACTCGAGTATATTTCTGTCAGAGCCAAAAAATGTGAATGTAGCCTGAGATGTTTACGTGGATGGAATTAATACAGTATCAGGGTCTACCAGGAGCAGTGAGTGACAAGATTCTGTTTCAGTTTCACATCACACAATGTGTTGCTAATCATCAAGTGATGGGAAGTGGGAAACCAGGGAATTCATCCATCGTGATATTTGTGTATTTCTATGTGCTGGGAGAAAAAAAGCAAGAGTAATGTAAGCTAGTTAAGTTTGCTTTGTATGCCAGTGTAGCTGATGGGGGTTTAACAGAAAAGCTGAACAATTATCCCACATAAAGCAAAATCTCCCGTCCTAGTTTGCCATATGTGTCCCTATGCTAATGTGTATTTTTTTTTGGCAGCATACTTGTTGCTCTTGTTCTTCTCTCTCTGGGAAAGCCACTTGTGGTAATAGGAGGTCTTGATCCTGTAGCAGTAGAAGACCAACAGTACTGCAGGCAGGAGTACCAGAAAGGCAAAGAGTAGGCCAACTACCAAACCAACCTGACCTGTGGAGGAAAACCAGCACGTTCACAAACATACAGCACTGCAGGGTTTACACACCTCAATAAATTCCATATATTTTCTAAAGAAAAGATCAGTTGTGGCCATGACTTATAACACATGGGAATTAAATCAATAAGTGGTGGCCAGGAAACAGTAACGCATTGTGGGCACAGCCCGGAAACTGGATCCTGTGTGATCCTGATTAAATTTTTCAGATGTTCTTCTTGCCTGTGAATGAAATCAACGAGCTCCTCTAGCTCAGAAAACAGACAATGAGGAAAGATGGTCTAGGCTAAGTGACTCCTGAATTGGAAACTCAAACTCTCACACTCCTCAATAGTCCTATATTGTGACAGTCAAGTTGAAATGGCAGGGTCGACACTCTTTGTCATATCAAACAACCGTATACCACAAATTGTTGCAGTTACGCAGATGAAGACTGTAAACTGGCCTTAATGCTGGAGTTGCCTTTCAAATATGTTGACTTGTGGTAAGGGTGACCAGATCCCCACAAAACAAACATGGGACAAAGACTATTTTTATGTGGGACAATGTGGGACACACGTTACTACGTACTCTAAAATTTTGATACATTGTCTATTGCACTTAAAGAAAATAAACACACTCAATAGACTTTGTAGGTTACACATTAGGCCTTATGTGTGTTAGAGTGGATATGTAGGGAGTATTTGTACTTACTGTCATACTGGATGGGTCCACTGTCCACACTGCCACCAAGTCCTGGTTTGTCACAGAAGGGTGGAGCCCAGCCTCGATTACAATGGCAGTTCCCATTACTGTTACACACCTGTAAAAAAATAAAAGAAATTTCATTTAATCTAATTTAATCATATGTCCAATGGATAAATGGACATATTTTTCAGGAGAATTAAGTCACTCATGTTGGG
>OMNV01017520.1:51451-66607 GCA_900303265.1 Brotula barbata
ATTTGCTTACATCGACACATCATTACAACCCCAATTTTGACATTAAATTTAAAACTGAAATTATTTGATTGCAACCATACATTTTTGTTCCTGGGTTAGTTTAGTTGAGTTAGTGCACTAATTAAAGGTAATACTTACAAGTCTCATATTAAGTCATAAGTGACAAGAAATTGTTGACACCGGTGTCTTAACAGGCTTTTATTTACTTAAAACCACCACCAACAAAATAAATAACATTGCATAGGAGTTTGAACTGTATTTTCACATTGTGATTGTGTGATGTCTAGGACTACAAAGTTTTTATCCTTCAAGAATGCATCTCATGAAATCAGACAGGGACTTTGCCTCTAAATTGGGAGTTATGGCACAAATAAAAATAAAAGATCCTAAGATACTAAAATTTGACAAAGATTATAGTTTCTAAAAGGACAAATAGTCCCTGCAGTGCTTCCTCTGCTCATTATTATTCCTGTTTGTTTGCATGAACATCCTACACGTTCAAAAAGCCCAAGGAGCATTATAATTCAAATAGTAATGCAACATAAAAAAGCTCAACTTTGAGAAGCAAAGGCAGTCTTTTTAGAATAACCATGACTCTGACATTTCCATTCCCATCTACTGTTACACACTGAGGCAGTAAACAGAGAGAGAGGAGATTAAAGGAGAAAAGCTGTGTGATGTTTTCACCTCCTCATCAGATGACAGAAGGCGAGTGGAAAATAAACAGAACTCTGACAGATAAACAGACGTGAGCTTTTCAAGACATCTGAGGTAAAATTACTGCCTCAAAACACAACAAAGCAGCTCAAACGACATCACACAGAAACAGTGCAGCAGTGATTAAAAGGATGCAACGACTGTCTAATGTAAAACTAATTTCACCAGCTTTAAATACTTGCATTGTGACCGTCTGTCATGGCGCCGACATGCATAATTGACCAATTGAATTGCCCGATAGATCAAGGCTCTCTTTGACAAAAGCAAAGTTATCTGCAAGGTGAATTCCCATACTGCCAGAATACTCCGAGCCATCATTTGTACGCAAAACACACGGCTACTCCAAGAAATGTCATACATGGACACTCACAGACATTCAATAGTGCATGGGTGAAGTCAATGGACAGGTCAACAAGCAGCAAAATAACAACAAGAAATGCTATGTGCACTGCTACAGCATTCAGGCCGAATCACATGGTGGAGAACGATTTGGATCGATTCAACTTATCAGTTGCCTTCGAAAGGCAAAAATACAAAAAAAATACAAAAGTATGCATGAAAAGGAGTGCAAAAATAGTGGAGGAATTGAAACAAACCACAATGGCTGCGCTCACTGGAAACTACTAGATGTAATTAGGTAATCATAATTATTCATTGTTGCATTTTCCTGGTGTATATGACTGAATTATAGTTGAGAGCATCTTGCTGAAGTTTAATATTGCTCTTCTACAGTAACTGAATTTCCAAATAAATACATTAGGATGAAGAATGTTTTGCCACATGAGGTACAGACCTCATTGCACTTGAAAAATCTTTCACCAGGGTAAAAGATATACATACAGACATACAGTCAAACAAATTGCTGCCAGGATATAGCTCTAGGTGCTGCTGTTGATAGACCAGGGGAAAAGGGCTCACACCTGATTCCAATCCTCTGTATACTGTATAAGCTCTGCTCAGCCAGGTTCCTCCTACCTCCTGATCACACAGCTCCTCCTACTTCATGCTCTTCACTACAAGAATCACTCATAAAAATGCGCAGTAAATTTGCAATTGACCTAAATTAACTACACAAAGGCACGCAATTTATTGTTTTTTAATCATTTGACAGCCATGAAAAATTTACTTGTGTGTAACTGAACAAATTTGTTTGTCACGTGGATAAAGTCAAACATATTTTTGTATGTATGTTGTATTCACAGGCTTCATTTTTTTACTGGGACAGCTTCCTTATTCAGAACACAAATCTAATTTATAAAGTCAAAGACAAAAGGCTTTCAAAATACCAGCAGGTGACGTGACCAGTCGGTCAACACCATGCTTCATGTCGGAACTTAATTGGTGACTACACGTTCTAGAAGGAAATAGTTGGTAGATCTGCCACCATCTATTAAAAAACGGGACCATCCATTATTGAAAAATAAGATATTGTGTCCTATATTGATTCATTTGATATTTCATTATTGATATTTGTCCTGTATTTTAATACACATACTAAATCTACTTTGGTCAAGCCAGCTGCCACATGTACCTGTGACTACAACTCACCCAGTCTTTTTACATCCACACTCCACACCTCAGCTAAGTTAGTGAAGCGAAAACTATGTATGATTCCACACCGAAATGTTGCAACAATAAATAGTTAATCAATTCATGTACTCTTCTCTTCGAGTCATTTATCTTCCTGCTTTTAACTGCAGACCAGCTACCAGCCGTGCAAAGCTCTACCTTTGCTCAAGGGCACGGTGTGACAAAAAGATTAAGCAGCCGTGCCTTGAGTGTGTGCGTGTATGCGAGTGCGTACCCCGTTGCCATGACAGCGGACGATGCAAGTCTCCAGCTCAGTAAAAGAGGCATTTTGGCAGCGGCGGTCTCTGCACACCTGTGACAACACAAGCAGAACATCGCACACTGTCATGGATTACAGCCCAAACACAAATACATAACACACACAAACAGACTTTGGTTTTTTGATGGCTCAGAACAAACTGGACACAGTTTTACATTCAATGACATTCACATTAAAACTTTGATTACAGTATGGCAATGAACTAATAAAATTGGAGGGAAAAACACAATACTATACTGTGAATATTTCATCATGAGAGTGCAGCACTAAACACACCAGTCACTTCACTGGTGACTGCATCATTTTTATTAGATTTTATTTTGTTCTGATAAGTTGCAATAGTCGCTCCTCAACTTTTTTGGGGCCAAAAGAGGACTGAACAAGTCTACTTTCCAACTGCAAACTCTGACCAGCTGCAACCCTCCAGATAGCTGTTTCCGATCCCTTTAATTTTGCAAGTGCTACAGTGCCACTCAATGGACAGTTTGGATTATGGTTTTCATTACAGGGATCCTGGATGTCCTCTTAAATACCCCTTTTTTTTTTTTTTGGAAACTGGTCCATTCAGATGATTTATAAATCGATATAATGTGATAATCTTACACTATAATAAGGAGTACTTTATATCATGTGAAAATACTGTGCTGTGATAATGTGTATTTTATATACTGCATTAATGTGGGAGTGTCTTATCAGGAGCTGCAGCTTTGTGATGCAGTTGCATTTATTGCTGGGTCTCTTCAATATGAGGACTCAAAACTCATCATGCTGGATGTCAGACAATATTCTCTGCTGCTTATCTATAATATATTATATATTTACAATATATTAATAATGCAGCATTATTCACTGCTCTCACCATACTGAGGCATAATAAGTGAAATGGAATTCCATTGGCAGATCTCTCAGAGCGAGAGCGATTTAGACAGCCAGGAAACGAGAAATCACTAGTGTCTGCGTCTGTGGATTTTTGCATTTTACATTGTGTATTTCACATACATTATTCAGCATATTTGTAGGATTTCTGGTAAGTGTGTGTGTGTGTGTGTTAGGTTCTTCAACTTGAGTCTTGAGTATTCCATTAAAAACACAAATTACAATCACGCCCGGACATTAGCGGGCATAAGTACACCTGTGCCCTAAAATGGAAATTGCGCAAGTCAGCTCTACTTAAAAGTGTATTTGTGTACCAAGATAGCAGTGGCAGAGAACGAGTGAGAGAGACTATGTTTTTATTGCATAATTAAGCACATTTGTCTGTTCTCCCTCTTGCTGCCCCATGTTCAATTCCAACTAAAATTAATTGAAATTTTGTTGGACCTCTATGTATTTGGTCATTCTGCGCATATCAATAAGCACCTCAATTGTTTTGGAATCAAAGAGGAATCATTTTAAGACACATACACAGTGTTCAGAGTGTATGTGTGTGTATGTGTTGAACATTAAGGATAATTCACATGCAGTTATTCATTCACATAATTGAGCTACTTTGCGTGACACTATTTATTCAGCAGGATTTTTTAATAACTATCCTCATTACCTGTGCCTCCAACAGTCTTCTGCTAATTCTCATTTCCAATATAATAAAGTCAATAGTTTTTTTATCCTTCAAGTATTTGTTTTACATTTTCTATTTAAATGTAGGTGTTAAAGTTATTTATGGGCACCAGGAAGACAAGCAACTTCTTTTGGGGAAGCTAATGGAGATTCAATAAAGATAAACGAATAAACAAATAAAGCTAGTGGCAGCTCACTTTGCCCTCGCCACATTTTGTGCCAGTCATGACCAGGCCAGGATCAGGCAGGTCACCCTGGCCATCCTGGGTGCTGTAGACGTAGGTACCACGACACTTCACCTCAACGCCACCTGTCTTGATGGTCGTGTCGATGGACACGGCATTGGTGCCTTTAGGCTTCTTGGCCGCGCTGTGGCATTGGATCTTACCGCACTTTGCATCACTGGTAATAAAAAGACACAAATTCACAAGTCAAACAAATTTGGGTCCAATGCAACCATGAAAGAAGTATAACATTTAACTTTCACTTCATATCATTTTACCAATCACATCTTTCCCAGTGGAACATGAGTGAGAAAAAAAACAACCCAATAGACAATAGGGGTAAAGTGGTGAAGAAAGCTACAAAAAAGGAACTTGAATAGACCAAACCAGAGGAAAAGTGGGAAAAGAAAATCCAAAATTCTCTGTGCTGGAGCTGTGCTCACGCATGCCAACGCAAACACACAAGCAAAGAAAATGAAAGTGATTAACCATAGTGGCAGTGAGTGCGCAGATTACTTCCATGTCTTTCTAACATGCAGAAGGCGTATTTACATATCCTCTAATCTGCTGTGAGTCACTATGGACTCAAACACTCGAATGATTCCTGTAGGACTCCATCATAGATGTGGCCACTGGTGAATCATGCAGACCATCATCACCACCCTAATCCACAGCTTTATTTACATGGCTAGGATGCTACTCAATTTGCGCCATTAATTAGTGTTGATAATGCGCCCTGGATACAGTCTCGAAAGAGAACCTGATAATCTGTGTGTGTGTGTGTTTGAAGAATAAATTAGCTCTGCATTAAGCCCTTGGAAGAACATGTGCTAAAAATGGATGTGTTGTTCTGTCATGTTCTAGGATAATATAACAACATAATTATGTCGTAGCCATGACTTATTTACATCATTCCCTTAAGTTAATAACTCGTGGCCACTGTTTTATTAACTCGGGGACCTCTTCTCTTCTGCACGTTCTGAGATTTTTCTGCAAATTGTGGGGTAGCCCTGAGCTGAAATGCTGGAAAAATGTATTTCAGAATTTATTGCTGGAAATATTGCCTGTGTCACTGAAAGCACAAGTGATGCTTTAAAGGCCGTGGTGTATATTTGAAATCCTGTATGTACCTACTTACACATTAATTATTTTATTTAGACGTTAGGCCATCAAAGTCAGTACTCACCTTTCAGCACATTTCATATAGTTGCCATGCTCATCTTTTCCACAGTTTCCAAATGCATTCCCTGCTGCATTGACATCTTCAAAGCAGGCATCATGGGCAGGCCGAGCTCCTATGACAACAGCACAACACATCAACATTCTGACAGAATGATATTTAGACTATCATTGTTTATTTTTGACAGCCAGAACAGTCAGTATGTTTATATGCATCTTAAGCACTATGTAAACAACAAAAAAGACAAATTCCCATATTATGGCATATGACAAAGATTGATACAGATACTGCATCATCATCATCATGCCATATAATGCCATGCCATGATGATGCCATAAAAGGAGCAATGACTTTGCATTGTACTGAGCTTCAGGAACTGCAAATTAATGACTTCTTGGTTCGGGAATTTTTTTTGCAATAAACTGTAAAGTTAATTCCTTTTTTCATTTTGTAAATAAAGTGTAATCATCAGTTCTCTCATGTAAGCTGTTCAGGGACCCTAATGGGAGTGAGTGCCCCACGTTGAGAAACACTGGATCTCCTGAAATTCAGTCTGCCCCTCTGTGAAAAAATCAATTCAATTATCTTTACACATATAATTTCATGATATTCAACTTAGCAATCAGTTTACGAGATCCATTATTGCCCATACAGACTGACCAAGGACATATTGATATACAGTAAGAATGAAAGTTCGAACTCTTGCGCAATGGGTTAGGTTTCCAATGTGTAATAAAACAGAAAGTGGGGAATATTTTGTCCATACCATAACCCCAGAGCTGCAGGCACTGCTGCGTGTGGGTGAGGCACATGCCGTTATAGCAGTAAGCCAGATCGTACTGGCAGGAAGAGCCATCCAGCAGGTAGACATTGGCGGGACAGTACGGAGAGGCTCCAGTGCAGTATTCTGGGAGGTCACATGATCCTGCTGGTCCACGACACATCGTACCAGCCTGCATCAACTGTTCAAGACAGGAAGAAAATACACTGTGAGTTAAGAAAATATTGGAGGACTGAACTGGTGCTGCTGGAAATTGAGGCACCACCATCGCAACTGAGGTTAAGACATTGAAATAAAACAGCAAACAAGGTGTAAGTCCATCTACTTGTGTGTGTGTGTGGCTATTTCTATTTTGTGCATGCGTGTCTGTGTGTTTGTCCATTGATGGCTGTCTGTGTCTGTGCATGTCTTACTTTACAGCCCTCACAGCAGACTCCGTGTGCACACTGTGCATCTTCTTTCAACGTGCAATTATTGGCATTGCAGCAGTCGTTCGTACATTCCTGTAAATGACACACACATACATACAATGAACAACACAATCGATGTCTGAACTTATGCACCCACATATTCCAACAAACCTTAACAGTATGCAAAAACAACATACACACACGTGCGCACACACTTCAGTGTTGCCTGACATTGACTCTGTTCACATCGTCAGCAGGGGGAAAACAGATTTTTGCCACTGCTCGTGTGTCACAGTACGTAAATGAAGACAACATCTGCTGTTGCCATGGTACCCTCAGTTACGCTTTCGATGAATGTGGGAGTGAAGCAATGGAGAAAAAAAAGCCAATTATACCACAACAGAACGGAGGAGGGATTATGGGAAAACAAAGAAACACAAACACAGACACCACTTTACAGTCTGAGGTTCACAACTATGCCAACAGGCCCATATGAGTGAATTTTATTTAACTCGCTCACTTTCTTTACAAAACTGATTTTGTTGTGTTTTTAAAATCACAAGGGCAATAAGAATCTGAAATATTTCTGTTAACCCTCAAAGAGTTTGAAGAATTTTTTTGTCATTTTAATTTTCATAGAAACAAATGCAAAGTGCCTCAGTCTAGACCTGAGACTTTTTACTAAACCACATCGCATGTTGCTTCTCTCCACATTACATCATTTATTGACTTTCCACTGAATTAATTCATTTATCCCACATGCGGCTCCTATTGCCACCTGGCCGTTCGAGGAGGCGGAGTCTTTCTATGAATTGACTCTCCCAAGGTTTCTTCTTTTTTTTCTTTCATGTTAAGTTTCTCTTGGGGAGTTTTTCCTTGTCTTCTTAGAGAGTTTTGGACAGGGTTGAGACCTGTTATTATCATGTGGACCCGTGAAGCCCTTTGAGACATTGCATATGATGTTGGGCTATGCAAATAAACTTGACTTGACTTGACTTAACTTTCAAATTTTCTTTTCTATTTTGAAGAATCATCCTTTTCACATTTTTAAGTAATTATCTGTCTATCTACTATCTCTCGTCAATCCTCAAGCCCCCATATTGTACGCCTGCCACTAGGTGGTGCAAAGTGTCATCGCTATTGTAACCACGACGCAGTTGTCTTTTTCATGCGCCACTTAAATGGCAAAATGGACTTGGACATGCCGCAAATGCAGGGCGCAGCAGGCTGCCAGACATTAAGCTATAGATTGCTTAAAAAGGGTGTTAGAGTTAAAATCGAGATCTGAGCTTGACCTATATTATAAGATTGTCAAAGATAAAATATTTATGTATGTATATCAATATATATATCGATATATATATATCGATATGTATGTTGACTTTATTAGTAATGTCATTGGTGAACTCCATCGTGATATTACACTTGTCGTGGATTGCTAGCTGTTCTGATTTCCTCACCTCCAGCTCTCCACAGTCGCACTCCTCTCCGTCCTCAACAAATCCATTGCCACATCTCTTTCCCCCCACCAGATCTTTCATGTTGGGCATGTTGTACAGGCACATGCCCCCTCCTTTCTGGAAGTAGCTGTCCAAGTCTCGCTTGCTGCAGCGACTGAAAACCCGTGGAAAAGGATGCCTGGGGCAAGAAAATTACATTTATTCATATTCAAGATTCCCAACAATAAAGTGAAAATATAAACTAGATGTGAATTTTCTTTCTTTCTATCTTTCATTATAAGAAAATACAATGATTCCATGTTAATGCATGGCATAAATGCTGGCAGAATGCACTGTGATCAGATGGCTATCTGAACTGCCAGACAACATCACACATAATTTTCTAAAGTGCTCTCAATAATCTTGTTAAATAGGGGAAACAACTCAAGATATTGAGATATTGCACTCTTAAACAACTAGAATTCTTTGCAATATTAGTATGTGTTTTTTTTTTACCAATCAGAAGAAATTGTATCATATATTGAGCTGTTACTGACAATAAGACGTGGTGTGTCTGTGTCCAACACTGCATCTGAATCTCACCCAGTGGCAGCAGCCATCACACAGCCTCCCTGCTCGGCAGTGGCTTCCACACAGCAGCCCTCATTGTCGTGGCTCATACCAAAGTTGTGGCCGATCTCGTGGGCCATGGTGGCCGCAGCGCCAATGGGGATGTCTGAGTGGTCCTGAAGGGAAAAATAACAGGGAAAATTTATTTTAATGAGGAAACCAACAACATTGACAGGAACTGATACCTGAGTAATATGGTCATGGCTAAGAATAACACGTGGAATTCAAATGTTTTCATTTCGGGAAGTAAGAAAAATAAATTCCATTGAGATGCATTTTATTTCCTTATCATCTAGATTATACAGAAAAGAAAATACTAATTTCTGTTGAAATACATATTGTGATTTGTGCTGCAATTATTCTTAACATCAAATCAGGTGTGAGGAATGAGAGTGAAGGAAGACAAACTTAATTTACACTAAAATGTGCACTGAAAACAATGTTTCCAACGTTAGGCTCACACAGTAGAGCTTTACTTATGACAGTCTGTTTCCGAGGAGAAACAAAATGTGATTTTAAAAAATCTTCAGCACACACAAAGCAAAAAAATCAATACAAAATGGATTCAAGCTGTTAGAAATGATCTGGTACCAAAAACAAAGAGAACTGAAAAAGGAAATGAAAGAGAAACGAGAAGAAGAAAGAGAAAAACTTTACTCCCTCTTCCTGATTCACATACCACATTGATGCCTCCTGAATTTTCCAGGCTGCACATCCCCTCCAACGGTGCCATCCCTATGGTCGTCCCCTTAAAAATCACACCGCTGTCACAAACACACACGCACACACACACAGACCAACATAAAATAACTTTTCTCTTAATCTTTTTTCTATTCACTTGCTACCTTCACTGTGGAAGCACATCGTCTGCAGTTGCAGAGCAGAAGCGCTGATAAGGTGTGAGATGGAAGAGAGTGCGTGCAAAGAACCTCAATCTGAACCACAACCAAAAATAACAAGCAATATTCTGAATCCAAAAACAAACAGCAAGAAAGAGAGCGATAACCTGGTTAGGCGACAAACAAAGGTAATGAGCTGAGCTTTTTCCTAAGCAGTTGACAAGCCTTCATATTTTGCCAAGCACAGGCAATGAGAAACCTGAAGATTAATTAACAAACAACTCATCACAAAAAAAACCAAACAGCAGTAAAATCAGTAGAAAAAGCAAATCGAACAGCTGTGCTTCTTAATTGATCACAGGGCACTAAGTGTGCAGCCAACATCAAAGCATAAAGATGCCTCTTTCTTCTGAGTTTTTTCCTCCTCTAACAAACTTAGGAGGAAGATTCCCATCAGTACACAACTATTTGATTTTCACATCAGAAATTTCACCTTTGAGTTATACTTCCTTGTATTACGCTGGCTATTAGGAGCAGTATGCAGCCACAGTCCAGTGCCCAGGGACAAACCCCAGATATGCAGCCTAGTGCCTTGGTCAAGGGCAATGGCAGGACTAATTAAACTACAAAAATTCGATGGACTACGCATTCTGATTCAAAACATTAATGTATGTGTTGGGCTAGATCAGCCTCAGATATGGATTCTGACTCAGACCCAGGTTTTGGACTCCAAACATTGAGGTAGGCTTCAGACAAAAGTTACCCTGACCCAAATTGTATTCAATACTTTATGGTATGTTTTGGGCTGGGTCAGACTCAGAATGTCAATTTTTATACAGTTGCCCCCTGATTCCGGTTCTAGTGCATGAATTTGTGAGTGTGATCGTCACTCACGTGAGCAGCTGGGCATTGTCGTGTTTCTTGCGTGATTTCAGCTTCTGTCTCCACTGTAGAAACGACCAGAGGGTGGCATTGGGCTCCTCACTGACAATGCAGTGATCCCTGTCAGTCCAAATCTCCAGACCAATCAGAGGCACGCGGATGTTCAGAGGTCTGTAGAACTGAACACACAACGTGCACACACAATCACAATCCCATGACAAGGTCCAGTCAGACATTGTAATTATTCCATTTCACCTGTACACAGACACTATCGATTACATAGTCAAGGTATTTGTGTTTACCGATCAATAGACTCACTAATTGGTTCTTTGGAGCATAAAAACAACAAACCTTAAAGTAGATTGATAATGTCTGAATGCAAAATATGAGACATAATGTGACACATACAACAAGGGAGCCGATCCTAAAATGCATTTCGAGATCTAAAATGTTAGTTTGACAAGAGCAAGTCAAGCTATTTGATCCTTAGCTAGGAAAAAATAGTTTCCTAAAAAAAGATTCACGAGAAGTTACATCACAGTTTTATTTGGGAATCCACATGATAGTTTTTGCTTTTATTGTGGTGTGTGCAACTTCTGTCTTTGACACCAAAGGAAGCTGAATAAATGAGTTGAATTCAACTTTACTGTCAATATACTACAATGGAGGTAATGTTTTAAGAATAGGGTCTGATTTTTCCAGAGGAAATGTTATGATTTATAATTTAGCATAAATTATGAATGAATTTACATGGGGTGCTGAAAACCAAGGAAGTCTCAGTGAGCTTGAGTGGCTCCCTAAAACAAGATTCAGACCATAACATAAGGATTCGAGGAAAATGTGGTAAGGATGAACATTAAAGATGAAAATGGTTTTATGAGGAGATGGACAATGGTGTGTGTGGTTTTGGAAATTGCAAAACATTGCATTAAACTTGACATGAACGAGGTTTCGGCTAATTACACACTACTCCAACTTTTCACATTGATGTGTTTTTTAATTACGCCTCACTTTGTTACTCTTGTTATTGAGTTAATATGGCAGTAATGTGATTTAAAAAAAAAAATTAATTACCTATGAGCTTCATCTGGCTCCATTTGTGTGGTTGTGTTTGTTTCCTAGGTAATGGTCTTACCTTATCCACATAATTGGCAATTTCCATGATCCTCAGCTTGGTTCTGGGAAAATCCTTATTCTGACGTTTAAACTGCATAAGGGAAAGTAATTATTAATGACGTGAATATGATCGGATAAAAATAATTAGACATCACAGACAAATTGACCATGACTGACTTTTATAAAGACACAGTGGCTCATCATTGGAGTGCATTTAAAAGCTTTTCCACCTAAAATGTTCCCTCATTAAGCGAAAGAATCTCACTCCTGCTCTCTCACTCATAAGCCTCAGCCAGAAAGATGTGGCCTGTTTCCGTTGTTCTGTGTCATCTGATAAATGGAAAGCATTTCTACAGCGCTCTTGTCCAGAGACCGCTAAAAGCGCTCTATGTTTGCCTGACATTCAACCATTCACATACTGACAGAGGTAGACATGCAAATCTCACTTGATTGTCAGGAGCAATAAGATATCACCATTCCCCAAGCCACACCATTAATGATGAATATAGTAACATGGGCGTTATGAGAGGCTGAGTCTACAAAGACAGGTTGAAGTACAATTTCGGGGTTCACATCTAAACACTAACAACTAACAACAATAAAGCAAGAAAACTCTCTCCTCTCCATGCTCTTCGTGTCTCCATTAAAGATCTGCCTGTAGACAGGCATCCACCATTGATTCTGCAAGGTTTCCATTTGGTGATTTTCTAAAAATTAATGCTGTGTGACAGAGAGTGCATCTCTCTGTATTAGCATCGATTCATTCAAAATACTGTCGGTTTGGACTGCAAAGTTTCTTTGACAAAGCTATTAGATTCATATTGGTGTAGCAAACTTTCATGACTTTTGTTCAGGCAAAACAGGGCCAACCAAACAACCCAAAAAGATGCTAGGGCCTCTTTAAGCAGCCAATTAGTGTGGGCTGCCGAGCCAATCGTTCATACTGAGTTTCGAATTAGGATGTGCATTTAAGTGCCTGTCCACAATGTTCTTATTAAATTATTAAACGTGCATGTTTTGATTGTCAAATACATGTGTCACCAAGTCATTACTGCAACACACATCTGCTCAGGTGTTTGAGCTATTTTTGTTTATTTTTGTGATAAACTAAACATTTATTCATTTTGTTTTTGTTTGAGGAATATAGGTGAATTAGTTTGATTATAACGCTAGCATCATTACTTTGCTTAATTTGAGTACTTGTTAAAGCTTTTGTTTTGCAGCCATACTGTACATAGTGGGCACAGCAGGTTAATCTTTCTATATGAGTAGGCACCAACGGAATGCTGACGTTGTTTTATCGGGGCAAGAGAGCCGGCAGAACATTGTTCTTTGTCTGTTTGTTTGTTTGCTGAATGATAAAATAAATTGCAATTAACTTTATGCCTGCCTGGACAATGGACCATTTCCCCGCGTAAGAATCGCTGTTTAAGATGATGCTGTGGCTGTTTCTCTGTTGAGTTTGGTTTATTTACATTTTTATTATTTAGTCTTGGACAAATCGCCACCACAAGACACAAGATGGGAATGAGTAGCACGTGGATCCCACATAGAGAGAGCTGGTCACAATGCAGCATATGCAAATATCAAGAACACGGCAATGCAAACTGTAAAACATTTAACGTGAAAATAAAACAAGTAAAATGGAAAGCATCATAAGCCAAGAAAACATATCTCCCTACACAGTCTACAGTGCCAAGATAGCAGACAACTTGAGACCACTATGCTTTTCCTGGAAATGTTGAAAGAAGAAGAATTGCAAATTGAGACGGAGCATTTGATTGCACACAAAGAAACGGGAGCAGACATACAAGCTCTGTATGAAGACCTGACATCTGAGTGCACATGGATTTGTTCAGGCCAAATGGAGACAAAGGGTACAATCGAAGAAATCTCTTGGAGCAAACAAACACAACTAAACCTCAGGATAGTACACCACAAATTTCAAGGAGACTGGAATCTGGAAAATGAAAGCAGGATGTAAAACTTATGGCTGGTGAGCATCAAGGATAGAACAAAGGCATCGCTTACTAGAGTGTTGTCAGCCACGATGTAAAGCTCCAGGTACTTGGTGGTTCCCATGGTGTTCCTCTTAACCTATGATTAAAAAAACAACAATAGGATTACATGCATTCAATACAACGATTATGTGTCTGTATTGAAATGCAGGAAAAAATGCAAGTAATAAGTGACTTGAATAGAATTAATAGGAGTCTTCCCTTCTCTGATGACGTTAACATATTTTCCTCCGCCTGTCTTCCTTTTATAAATTTGTATATGTGCAATTTTTCTTTGAAAAAGGCTGGTTTATGATCTTTCTTTTGGGGAACCTGGAAGTCACCTTAATCATCAATTTTTTTCAGTTTTTCTGATTATAATTTATTTTACACTCATCAAAAAAACTGATCAAAAACTACCTGCTGGGGTTTAAGTTCAAGCTGGTGTGTTACAATCAATTGGTTCCTCTTCTACTAATACTGGATTAAAGCTCTGCTGTATTTAAAGTTCATTGATTTAGAGGTTAGTGGTCTCAGCAACGATATGCGCGCGCACAGACACACACTTCTTTGTTCATTTGTGACACAGTGGCCACACCTGTAGGCTCAGTTTGGTGTCTCCTAGCATTTCTGAATAGTGACCAAGGATTAATGGGTGGCAGAGTACTGAGAAAGCCCAGATTTACAGAGGAGGAGGGCAAGGAAGAAAGAGAGGAATGGTTAAGAGAGTGAAAAGGAAGCATGTTTGACGTAAGAAGGAAGGAAAATTAAAAATAAGAGGATATACGAGACACAACGCATTGCTGTTCTTCTCTGCAGTCTGGACACAGAAAGCCAGAGGAGCCCAAATGAGGAGTCAGTTAGTCATCCGTGTCTGCAGATCAACAAATCAGAGCTGTTTTAGAGCTTGAATCAGGGCTGAAGTTTTGAACCAAAACCCGTAAACCAAGACCGTAGGTCAAGTCTGATTCTGAAAAACAAATACCATAATGATTTCAATCCAAACTTCATCCATCAGACTGGAACCAGACCTGTCGGCAATCAGAGAAAACTCAACAAAATCTGGTTTCATTCTCACTTCAATTACTTCAACCGTCATTCTAGATCTTCAAAATTCAATAAGCCCAACACGTGGAATGAAGTGGTTCGTCGGGGAACCATAACCTGAAATTTTGAAGCAGACACCTGTGTATCTTTAAAAAGATGTCTCAATCCAACTGAACACAATGTGAACAGTCTGATCCAGTTTCTTCAGAAATTTTGTAGAAAAAGAATGAATTATTCATGAGTATTGACTAAGAGTGGGAGTAGTTTTGCGCAGGCTAAGGTCAGATCTATCTGTGGGAGCAGAAGGTGAATTGATTTATTTTTGTGTGTGGTTTGTTGAGTGTCGGGTCTCATTGTGTGATTGGTGTCGGGACTATATATGGTAGGAACCCTCCTTTGTTGGCAGGTGTTCCACACGGAAGGAAAAACAGTTTTTTGAACGCTGAAGCAGCTAGGTGCTAGTTATGGGTGTGGATGTTTGAGTTTTG
>OMNV01017520.1:66627-112421 GCA_900303265.1 Brotula barbata
GATGATCGGAGTGCAGAAGAAAATGTTGAAGATGTTCGTCAGGATTTTTCATGCCGATCCAATCGTGCTCCCACAGGACATGAACCCTGACATGCGGCATCATCCGTGGGTGATGCAGGTTTTCCTGACACGCAGAGAGCCCCGACACCATTTTCCATCTGCGTGTGTTTTGCTAAAATATTCTTTATCTGTCATGTCTTTTGTTGTGGTTTAAATCCTGTTTCAGTAATTACTGTAAATAAATAGAATTATTTTGATGAATGGAATCACGTGTCCTTCTTGTCAGTTCTGCCAACCTGAATTCCTTTGGTGTAATAAATGTAATGTTAACTTTCCCTGGAATTCCAGGCTGCTGTATGTAATGTGTGTGTTCAGGGTGAAGAAACTGATGACACCGGGGTGTTTTCTGTGTTTATTTCTGAAGAAGACAAGACAAACACACCGTTTATCTCCTTTTTCAGTGATCTGCACGTCTGCTCCCTCACACTGCAAAACTCGACTGTTTCCTGACATTACAACACACACACACACATATACTGTATACAGCATATATGTATATTGTAGGAGCAGAAGGTGAATTGATCTATTTTTGCGTGTGGTGTGTTGAGTGTCGGGTCTCATTGGGTGATTGGTGTCGGGACTATATATGGTAGGAACCCTTCTTTGTTGGCAGGTGTTCCACCCGGAAGGAAAAACAGTTTTTTGACCGCTGAAGCAGCTAGGTGCTAGTTATGGGTGTGGATGTTTGAGTTTTGGGAAACGAGATGGAGTTTGATGGACACTGACGAGTTTGGAAAGGGAAATAAATGGACTTTAATTCATCAAACCAGGTAACAATCAGCGCGTCAATTATATGACTCCGGTGCAGCACTTCAGGGGCTCTACACTATCTACCAAGAACTTTTGAGGTAGATCATTCCAAAGGAAGGAAACCATACACTTCTTTAGTTAGCCATGTGACGCTCACCCGAGAATGGGACGGCCTGAGCAGGGTCGAGAGGAGGCTGAGGTGAGAGGTCTCATGGCCATGTCCACAGTTTCCACCTTTAAAAGGTAATTCCTCTATGTTCAGCAGTGAGTGGTGGACAGAATCCTCACCGCTGAGCGGCTCCAGGTAGAGGGTTTCCCTGGGATTCAAGGATATCAGGCCCCTGAAAGGAGGACAAGAAAAGAAGAGTGATTCTAGAGACTGATTACTGAAAAGAAAGAAATATTCAGCAACACAGGACTTTCAGGAAGAACACTGTGAGTCAGGGCAATTCTTTCTTAGAACATTTAAGGTTAAGAAATTTTCTATGTGTGGTCTCAAAATATTCAGTGAGCATTGGCACAACACATCGAGCGTTTCTTTCTCACTATCGTATTCATATTCTTTCTCTCTGTCAAATAGTGAAATAAAACTCGACTTTTGCTTTGCTGTCAAAACCTCGATGGGCCACCAAGGCACCAAAATCCTACAAATAAGGCAAACCACTAACGTTTACAAATTCTCAGAAATCCTGACATGCTGAATCTCTGTCCTGACCTTGAAAAAAGATGAAAGCGCTGGGCTGTGGATTAAGAGGTATTTGAAGACGTTGGAAAACGTGTCACCATGACTGTGGTCTTTTGTCTGAACCCCTCTGTATTCCAGCGCACAAAGGGAATCAAATTGCTTTTGTGAGCAGAGCTGCAGTATGTTTTCTCTCCATCAACTCTGACCGACTATATGGCCGCAGTTCACAGCCTGAACGGCCAATTTTGAGCGAACACTGCAGCTTTTTCTCAAGTTAAATGCGTGACTGTTTCACAGTTTCCCATCAATCTGTGCAATTCGCCTGAATCCACAAAAAATACCTAATTATGGCATAAAAGTTCTGAGCAAGGAGAATGAGCAGGGAATGGCAGGGTGAAGGTGAAAATAAACAGAACTCCTGGAAAAATGGAGATAAGAACAGAAAAGTGCAGTGCTGAAACCTGAACAAAAACTATTGTTATTCTGCTGTTGAGCCAATTTTTGCAATTATGATTTTTTTTTTTCCTGAATTTGGGTCAAAAGAAAGAAAAGGAAGGGGCGCCGGTGGCTGATCTGCTGGAACACATGCCTCATGCCGCAGTGGTTGGGGTTCAGTTCCGACGTGTGCCCTATGCTGGGAGTCATCTCCTCCCTCCCTGCCCTGTCCCCCCTGTCTATCTCTCGACTGTACCAACCACAATAAAAAGTAAACCTTAAAATTCACTGAAAACAAGGTTGTTAAAATATCACAAGCACACTAAATCACTGTGGCTTTCCTTTGTCCTGTTCTCATTGTGAACAAATTCTCAGCATTTCACCAGAATCCTTCAGTGTACTTATGTGTACATATGTGTCAATCAGTGGTCGTTCCACATGAACTGTGGGGGCAGCAGAACTAAAGAGACAAAGGGGAACTGACAGTCAGATAACGATGGTGGAGAGCTTTCAGCTTGTCCATTAATACTCTACCTGGCACCACCGCCGCTCTTTTCACTGTGATCTCAGCATTAACATTATTATCATCACTTTGACAGTTGGCATGTTTATTTACGTTGTGGAAAATTGTGAGCTCTCACGGCAGAATGTAACGGTGGGGTAGGTAATGTTGGAGCAAGCAGGGAGTAAGCAGGACTTGTAAAGTATATAACCCATAAAATTCCACCGCAGGTGCGCATCACAACCACATGCAACTACTTCATGTCCCATTCATACGACAGTGGATTAGGGAAAAAAATATTATCTGAGATTATAATGCCGGAAAAATAGAGTCATTCACACACACGCCACTGAAAGCACGCACATGCAACTAAAGCGTGCGCACAGATCACGCATTTTTAGTATACTGTATGTTTGATTCTTGCTTGATACTTGAATATATGTGCTGAAAAGGAAAAAGGGAGTGACTGTCTGAAAATGTTTATGTTGCAATGTTGCTGGTGGAAATCAAATATAAAATGAAGTTAAAATAAATAAATAAATGACAGTATCAAAGCAGGTTGTGTACCTGATTCCTGAGCATGTGCTAAGAGCAACCCAGGACTCTGGATGTCCTGTCACATGTCCATGGTAGAAGCAGTGATCCTGAAAGAAACAAAATAGATTATTAATAATAATAATAATAATAATAATAATAATCAATACCTCATGTTGAGGAACAACATATGACAAAATCTATGCAGAGAAATGCAGCATACATCTGACCATGAACTGACTGTTGCATGAATTCTGAGGTATAAATGTCCATAGAGCCAGCCACGTGAAACGCACATAAGTCTAACAGATCAATAAAGGTATGTAGAAATGTGATTGTGATGGGCACTCACACATACTGCAGAGACGTTAAAATGAATGTAGACTTTCAACAAAAGAATCAAATCTGAGGAAAACAGGACACTGTTGGAGCTGTGATGGACAAATCTGTGAAACAAGAAGTTTGAGTTTGGCCTCTGGCTTCTCGTTGTCTCATTCAATTTCCATACATTATCACATTATGAGAGGAGGCACAGCTGGTGGATATGGACTGCAGGCAGGATGTTGGCTTTTTAATTAAAAAATAGAAACAACATATTGATTTCATTTCTATTTATTTTGGGGTCTGTTATTTTAATTTTCGGTTTAGTTCGAGTTTAGTTTTTTTTTTCTTTCTTAAAGTTATTGACAAAATGCTTTTATGGTAATAAAATTGCTTCCTAAACAGCATTAATGTGTAAATCTATTCCTAACAAATTCTTTATTGACTATAAATGGATTCAGTATTGTATGTGACAAATTGCAAAACACACATCCTTTTAATTTCAGGTTCATCCAGGATATCAGCACACGACATCACATTCATCATAATGTCAAACAGCCACTCTGAGGCCCTGAACGCAAAACAATAGGGAACAACGAATTATGATCACAGGCTTTAAATGATGTCATTTTTTGACTTTAGTCTCTGTCTGCTTATCAGAGCGTGAAATTACTTCATTTATTTTAGCAGCAGCAGTGAATGCTCTGTTGTAGACAACATTGAAATCAGCTGTGAGTGAGGATTTGCCCTGACATCAGTATTTCGTTTCTGGTTGTGACACGGATTCAGTTGTGACACACTGTGTAAAATTGTGCAATAACTATTTTAAAGAGATTGCAACTATTGCAATTATTTTTATGTTTATTACGAATGACATTGCAGTTTGTATAAAAAAAAACTCTGTTTGTTTAAAGCTAATTAAAACTCTCCCATTTTTATGTAAAAAATATTTAAGCCACCTGTGTTAAGGAATTCACTTTCAAAACTGTCCCTAAAAGTGATGGAAACTGTAAACCAAACTGTAATGATAAAGCTTTAGTCTGCATTCCCATTGAATATATGGATGGAAATGGTGCTTCCACACATTATCTATACAGCTTATCCATCGGGGTCACAGTGGGGCTGGAAAATGATAACTTTGTATTTGGGTTTCAATGTAACAAATGAGTACTCAAATACTTTTTCTCCAGTTTCTACTCACAGTGTAATTGTGGTTGGTCACAGTCACGGGCTGCCCGTCTTTGGTGTAGTGGGTCTCTGTGAATTGTGGACCCAGGAGCTCGCTGGAAAAAAACAGAGGAAAGAGGAAGAGGAGGGTGAATATGAGATAAGATTTAAGATCCAGTATTTATTTTGTAGAGCCTCAAAGATCACAATTAAAAAGAAGATTTTCACTAAAATCTATAAATCCCTGATTATGTCAATTTTTTTTGGAACTTTGGCATGTTTACATAAAAACATGGCAAATTTGCTGCTAAAATGCACTAATTTCAAAGTCCAATTTCTGAAAATATATCAAAGATTTTGCAAATCTCAATTACATGTATGTCTTTTGAAAATTACTTACAAGGGCGCAATTTGCAATACACCCAAAGTTCTGCATGGAAACATTTCAAATACAGCTTTACTTGGTGATAAAAAAAAAAAATAAAATAATAAAACGGGGTAACACTATCACACATAATTTAACTGGAAGAAAAACGATGGGAAATATTATGGAGACCGTTTGGAGAAAATATCAACACATTTGCTAACACATTTTAATTATGTAGGTGACGAAAAAATGTTAGATTTTTTTTTTAATGCTGAGTGACAGAATAAACTCAGGATCATTTTCCTATAATTGCTGAGTCTGATTGGAAAAGGAATAATCTCCATGGCTAAACGTCAGAAAGACTGCAGTCTTTCATGTTGATAAGAAAAGAGACGGCGAGGGAAAATATTATCACAAACCAAATCATCTGTGAGTTACTTATCTCCCGGAACCAAACATTGTGTATCCACACCTTTGTTACTGCTCTGCAGAGAGAGATCACAACAGATAACAACGAGAGGTTAATGCGCAATGTCTCCTAAAAGGTCACCTGACAACATGAATGAACTGTCAGCCAGCGGGAGAAAAGGCTGACATTGTCCTGTGCTGGAGCCAAAGGCTTCGGTTGTCAAATGCCCGGTACTTCCATGGATGAAGGCTTTAGTGTTCAGCCACATATGAATCGGTGCTAACACCAGGAGCCAGTTACTCAGAAGTTATCTGACAGGATAAAAGTAATCGTATCAGATTTAAGCTGAAAACTGGGTTCCTCAAAATACCTCCCCACAACGGTAAACAGTGGGCTCATACCCAAGACAAGGGTTTGGACTTGCCACCATCACCACCACTTCAACGGAACAACCAGCTAGATGGGCAATGAGAAATGTGCGCCTATGCTTAACCTTTACTTCTTCAATGATCATTTAAAATTATTTTCTTTCTTCTTTCTGTCATTCACATACTGAATCTTTTTTTTTTTTGAAAAAGCTATGACATGATTTGTCCAGCAGATGGCCACCCAGAGGGGATTTTAAAATCCTTATCCTACGATATCTCAGTCATTATTATCCTTTTCAAAGAGACTTAAAGAAAATACAGTGGGACAATATCAGTGACGTTATTAGTGGGAAAAAAAGAGGGAGTTGATTATCAGACAATTCTGATACAGATGCTCCAGTCACACGCAACCACAATGAAAAACTTCATGGTGACAGAAATTGACAAACTTTTTGTGCAGATACGAAAGAAATGTTTTGTTTGGTAGCCTTAGCAGTGGGATAACACACCGAAGTAAGTTCTATGAGTAGCAATGTCGCTGCCATCATTTGGTTTGTATTTATTCATGGGGAAACGAGTTTAAGTAATGCCAAAGAGGGAAACAGAAGCGGAGCTGCAGATGAATGAGCACACAGCAGAATTTCAGCTCGAGTCTGTCTGCTTCGTCTCTGCACTCCGAGGTTTGCTGTCAATGCTGGGTATAAATGGGACAATGTGTCAATTATCATTAAAATAAATCAGAGATTTAAATGCTGTGATTTCTATGCGGACCAATTTACCTGTTATTTTACAGCACCCTTATGCACTGTCGGCATCTACGCACCTTTTAATCTAAATTATTTGTGCCGCAGGAATTTTAAATTTTAACCATAAACAGAAGAGGTGTTATCTTGAAGCAAATGTTTACCTACAGAAGTTCTGATGGAAACACACATACAATGATGTTAATTTTGTCGTAGTAGCTCTATGTTAAAATTGTAGATTATATAGTGGAACGGCTGTGTGACAAAAATCTTCGTAAAATATGGTTTCATTTGACTTTAATTCCCGTCACCAGATCCTCTTGTCTCCAAAATGTGCATATACACGTTCAGAGTTTCCATAATGGTGCACAAATTCTCGTGTAGATTTTTTTAATAATTCCTAATGTTTACAGTGTGTACAGCAGAAAGTGGTGTTCACAAGTTTCACACCATCTTCTGTGCATATGTAAATGAGGCCATTGGTGAAACTCTAGAATATTGCAACTTACAAAAAAGTGACCTAATTTAGATTTAAAATAACAGTTACGTAAAATCCTTGGAATATCTCTCAAGCAGTGCCGTCAGTTGTGTATGAGCTGTGTTTGTTGAGGATGGACAGACTGACTGTCGTCTACTACAGTGAACAAATAAAATAAAAGGGCTTCATGGAGCTTCCTTATCTGTATGTTCGCAGACTCATGGTAAATTGTTAATGATGGAGAGGATAATGTGATGTATCCATAGTGATATCCTGGGCAACCGGATCAACATTTCCTGGATAATACCGATAAACAGAATAGGTCACAGTCTGAGAAGAGCGCCACTTCTAACTGCCGTGAAAACCGAGTGTCTAATTCGTTAACCCCTGCAGGTCTGTCCTTGACACTAACACATGGAGCAAAAAGTTGTTATGCTGAGCTAATTCTGTCAGCATCAAATAGCAAACTCTCATACAGGAAAGAAAGCAGAAACATGCAGGTGTCAGCATCAATAATAATAAAATTATTATAATAAAATGTATATTTTAAGAAATAATAAACTTTCAAGCTAACAAAAAAGAGCTGTTGATGAATTGCAACTTTCTTCAGCCTCTGAATAAGAGAATAATGAAAAACTGACACAAAAAATGGATGCTGTTAATGAAGCATGAAATGTTGCAAAACAATAAAGAAAGTGAGAACACAGTGCTGCTGGGCTTTGTTCCTTCCTTTAGTCATAAACAGCATCGGCAGCCATCTACCGCACCTTGCAAAGTGTTTCACATCTCTGTTTATGACCTATTGTTTGAGAAACGAAATTCTGTGCCCGATTCTCAGAAAGCCGACAGTTGCTTCAGTATGTTAAAGGTCTGAATGTGTGCTCTATCCACATATCTATCACATCACACACACACACACACACACACACACACACACACAAATAATGATTTTATTGTTAGTGTTTCCATTGACCTGTGCTGTGTACTTGTATTATGAATCCATCCATTGTAATTTGTGACCATGATGAAAGTGCAAGTTACCAAAATACGTTTTATAATCAATAAAATTGAAATGATTTTTTTTAGAACATCTTAACACCCCCACTCCTAGTTCAGATAAAGATCAGGCTCCAAGTCAAGATAAAACATTCTTTGAAAATCAGTAAAAAAGGATACTGAGTTATTGTGAAGTCTCAGTGCTTTTACTTTCTAAAGCACAGATGGAAAATCCTCACTGATGTACCTGTAACTTAGCAACCATTTTGTTTGCAATGTTCAAGGACTTCTTCACTAAATGGAAAACAGGACTGAGTGATGATAATTAAAAGATATTAAACATGAAACATTTTCTTCCTTTCTACGTCAATATTGGGTTCTCACCTGTTCATGAAAAAATAGCCTCTACAGGCTGCAGTGTTGGGCATTTGACTGTACACTGCTGTTTCTCATGGCTTATTAATTAATTGTGAGCATCCATTCAAGCACAAAAAAGCCAGAAAGCGTACTTTTTTGTTGCCTCAGAAATAATTGGTTTGTTTTTTTGTTGCTGTTGTGAACCATATTAAATCCTTTCATGAGTTATTAATGTGACATAAACAGCATACCTGCACTATTTACTGTGGGACTGCTTTGCTTAGCCAGTAATTCCACATCCCAAAAATCTTGAATTGACTCTTATGCATCAATCTAACGTGGAAAAGACACACAAGCTACTCTACCTGAAGTAGTTTAGTGAGATAGAAATATGTTCACTATTGATGAATCATTCTAGTGTAAAACTGATCTATTCTAGAAGAAATGTTAAGGTTTTGTTGTGGTGTGCATCAATTCTGCATTGAAGCACATGTTTTGTTGTATCGTTTCCTTAGTGGAACTCGTGTTACACGTTCTATGATGTCAGTAATTCATTTCAGACGTAATTTAACAAATTATTCAATTTAGTTCTAAATGTTAAATTTTAAGGTTTAGAAAGAAAAAACACAATTATTTTGGTGGTTTTCAACAACAGCATATATCAGGAGATGTGCCAGCATATCACGGCACAACCCAAAGGTTCCGCCACAGGAACACCATTATTCTGATAAAATGGTTATCTGAAGCTAGTAATGAGCCGGGAGCTGCAGGGTGAAGCAGCTATAATAACGTTCTGTCTGATGGCTCTGCCTAATAGACACCAAAATTAGTTTTAGGTCGTAAGGAATAAAGCATTTGGAAAATATCTGTACCTAAAGCCATTTTAAAAAGCATTTCTTTCCCACGATCCCTCAGGGCCAAACAAAGGACACAGCAGGAGAATACAAACTGTAACCTCAACACCACAACTGTAAAATGCACCTACGAAGCAAAAGCATAAACTTTTGTCAGCTGCCATCAAGACTGAGACTTAAACCTGTGAGCACTGAAAGCACAGATTACTGCAGAAACAGAAAAACAAAAATCACGGGAGACATGGGTTGGCGTTTGCTCCTACAAACTCCCTGACCCCCAGCTTGAACAGTTTCAGCTAGTTAACCCCAAGACGTCTCTCATTTTTTTCACCACAGATTTTAGGACTATAGGTCAGTCCAGAAGATAATTTGTGTCACTAATTTGGTGTTTAAGATAGCCTTCCCAGCAAGGGCAGCACGGATGTTGTCTTCAGCCAAACATCCTGCTTGCTGCAGGTGCCATGATTGTTCTTGTAGTAGTGATCGACCACCAACTTATATTTTGCAGACCAGGTCTAATGTCAGCCAGTTGGGATAGGGGTTTTCACCAGGCATGACCTGTAACAAAGCACATATACTCTTGTTTCTCTCATCATCAAAACATATGTGCTAGGTATTGTCAAGGAACTAGGCTGTAGACCTAGAGTCTGTCTCAGGGTGCCAAACTGCTGTGCATACTGCTATTACAGGTTGGAATGAGAAATGAATGGGAGAAATGTTGAGAATAAAATTGTTGTAATAAACACATCATTCTTCTTGAGTGAACCCAAGACTCATTGATATAAGATACTCTCACTGTCCTGGTATTCACGCACTCTCACACGTTTGCCATCTTTAGTCAATCCTTTCAAAGTGACATCATCCATTTCCTGCAAACTCCCCTCTCCGACTCACCCCTCACTGCTTTCACACACACAGGGTGAACCATCTTAAATATAAAACCTCACCCGCACCTCTTTACAACACTGCTGTGTTGGAAGGGGCCAATAAAGATCTGAGATGATGGAGGGCTGAACGCTTGGCTTTTCACTCCTCACCATCCCATAACAACTTTTTTGCTTGTATAATCATAGCATAATGAATCATATCAACACTCATCAACACTGCATACTTATAGTGACCTAAATTAAATTAAGGCCAGTAATAAATTGTGTTTGGTGAAAAAAATGTAATGAGGAAAGGAAAAGAGTGGAACTTTGCCTGTATGAACATCAGGCTGGCAAGTGTATTGTGCACAAAAGCATATGGCTTGAGAGTGAACATTCATCACTGCAGTGTAAAGCCAGAGCTGAGGTGATAAGGCAACAAAAAAATGACAGCAACCAAGTTTCCTGCAGCTACATCAAAACCCTGCTTTCATTTATCTCCACAGCGACACACAAAGCTTTGTTGGTAATTACAGCGTTGGCTGTTTATGGCTCTGTTAAAGACCCCTGGGTAACAATCAATAGCAGAGCTGTAGTTAATGTCGTTACGTCGTCTTCCTTGCTCCTCTCATGGATATCTGGAAAAACCCAGTGTGCATCTGGGGCCTGATGTAGGAACGCAATCATACACATCATGGCTGCACCACAGGAGGCAACAACTGAAACTAAATTACGAGGGTCAAATCCACGCACACGTTGTGTAACATAGAAATAACATCCAAATGTAACCAAGCTTGAAAAGTACAGTCGGGTCCCAGTTTGGACAGTTATGTCAGGCCCTAATGCTATTACGCATTTTTTTCAAGGTAATGTTGATCTTAGTCTTTACACTGTCCAATTATCTGTGTCTCCTACTGCAGTCTGAGGAGGCAGAGCAGAATATCAAAAGTTATTGGATATAATATTATATTTGCCATGCATAAGGAAAAATCGTCAAATACGGCACCTCCATTCTATTACGTGAGCAAAGAGACCTGAACAGAAACGCATCTAAAAATACATGTGTCTCTTCTTCCTGTGTTTTCTCAATCACATTTTGGAATGGAAACTTAACAACTCATCAAAGACAGCAAATAATATTCATTCTCATTCTTCTGTTACAATTATTCCTAAATCTTCTCATCAGCCCATAGTTCCTGTTGACAATATTTCCTCCCCATCACACTGGACTGCTTGCTAGCCTACAGTAAATTTTATGATTACAAAACTCTCAATCCATAGTGCAACTAGTTGCACTATGGATTGGTCCAGGTATCACTTTGGTCTGGACTAAAAAAAAGGTAAAAATGTGTTCTCACAAGCAATCAACCAAATCAATCTTGGCACACAGCAAATTGTCTGTAGAGGAACAAACGAAAAATGAGGTTGGGAATGCCTGTTTATGATGTTGATGTTATCTGACATATAAAATGTGTGTAAATGTGGGGTTTATGTGGCGATCAGTCATCCTCACCTAAAGCCATTAAGGGAAAGACAGTAACAAAGCAGTGTGGGGCTCGGTCTGTCTCAGGTATTTAGTTTAGAAGGTCAGATCTTGACAGATGAGGTCTTTAGGGAAACAAACACAACTGTGAAGAACACGATGCACGCATCAAATGTCAGGGAGAGCTCTTGCTTGTGCAGACAAATGCACAGGCATGCAGGAATGCAGAATCAATTTGTAATGTCTCAAGCATGCACAGCTGCTTGAACAGGACTTCCTTGACACATGCCAAACGGGAAATGTTTAACAGTCAATATCAGACAAACACCTGCAGCCGTTCAGTTCACACATACATTCTCCTCCAAAACTTAAAGACGAGAAAAAAAAAGTAATTCTCAGACATGGACTTACAAAGAGCAGTCAGTATCTGTCATTGTGATGGATTTTGGTGCAACAACTAATACTTCACCCAATGGAGAAGATCTCGAACTCAACACAGGTGTGGTAAATGAGCTTATGAACTGGACTGGATATGTTATCTGTTATCTGTTGACTGCTTATTGTTTTTATATCCCCCAGCACATTTTTTCAGCTGCATTACTGCTCCTCAAACTGCCATTGATGAGCACTCCTGAGGTTATCATGTTGATTTGTTTCCACATTCTTCTCACAGGAAAATCATCTTGGGTTTGAATTCTTCTCATTTCCATTCATAAATTGTTCTCACCGTGCTCAAAAAGGACTAATAGTAGGCCCACTGTCTCACACACTGAAAATCAACATAAACACAAACACCAGGAAACCACCAGTAACTTGACCCAGCATGTCATAAACATCTGTCCTGGTATTCCATCCTGCTAAGACCTGCACAGCCTTACATCAGTGGGCATTCCATTCTCTCTCTCTCACACACACACACACACACACACACACACACACACACACACACACACACACACACACACATTTCAAGATCTGTTTATGGTTCAAGCCCTGCACATTCTTATCTGATGAATGTATGAAGACAGTGAAAGTAGTACTTTTCCCACTGGGTTTAAGGCAATAGTGAGGCCATTTCATGATTTATGTTGAAAGGCCATATATGTCCATTCAAAGGCCTTTGCAAGACCTGGAAAGTGAACAACATCTCTTGACTCCTCTGCATCCCACAAGTTAGCCTCTCCTCTCCTGGAGGTTGGGCCTCCAGCCATTGTGCCTCTCACCTCTGGAATTCACTCCCTCAGTACATCTGCTGGCAAGACCCATATCTCCAAAAAAGAACTGAAATCTTTGTCTTCCAATTTACCTGCTCACAAAACTTGTGATAGAATTTTTCTCACTTTAACATTTTTTTTTATGTCTGTTGCCATTATTAGTCATACTCTCCCAGACAGTCAAACAGAACCTACGTAAGCACACATGAATAGACGATCAAAGAGTGCTGATGAGAAGTTGCAATGGGTTGATGGTAACAGGACACGCAGTCTGTGTTTATTTTAGTCCCAGTGAAGCCACTACTCTGGCCCAGACTGAATATGGGTCACAGAAACAGGGACACACACATGGAGGAAAGCTACATTCAATGTCTAGACTCAAGTTCCCAAAGCCAACATATATCTCATTTGTGAACAAACCAAATGTAATCTTATATATACCAGATTTAAATACATGGTCCTGGATTTGATTTGTGACTGATTTCTGCTGAGTCGTTTTTGTCACACCACTTGTCAAGCTGTAATCATCCTCTAATTCAATTAAATTCACTTAGATTTTATAATCATTATACTTTACAGAGAGCACATCAAAACGAACAATCTGTGGGCCTTATCTAAGCAATCTATGGTGCACAGTTAGGCGCACTACAACACTTTGAGGCATGGCCAAGTCCATTTTGCCATTTAGACAGCACATAATCTCATCATATCATCATAGGTGTATGCTGAAGATTTTATAGGACTTTTTATTGGCTACAATGCACAGAAGACAATTTCTATTTCTAATTTGTGCAGTGTAAAGTCATATCCACAAAATACAGAGATTTGCATACACAGCTTACTCTCTAAACGTATCATTTTCATACCAAAGCTCCCTTAGATGACGCAGGCATGGGATGAGGTGATGGTGAGCATTTTCTCGTTCCTCTGTCATCACCACAAAGTCTGCACAGTGCCGCAAGCAGTACAACAATGTCAGAAGACGGGGAGGGGGGGAGGAGGACCACCACCACAAACAATAAACCAACCAATGCCTTTTTGTACTTGTTTTTTTTTTTTTTTTACCAAATTGACTGAAACATTACCTGTATATTCTTTTCTTTTTTTTTTTGGTGATTTTTTTTGTCTTTTAAATAGATTTTTTTTTTTGAAAGGTTGATTTTAATTTAGTTAACTATTTTTTTCCACACCTTCTGAATTAGACCGTTTAAATTAAATGCAATGAGCCGTGTCCCTGTGTCCAGCAACCAGCAGAGTGCACACATGTCTGAATACTGTACTCATTAAATAACAGAAAAAGACAAAGAAAAGATGCGCTTAGACGCGGGTTGATTTGGTTTAAAGTGCAAATGCGTTCTGCTGCCCCACCATAGCAACGCGCCGACCATTTGCCTGAGCACTCCTAATTTCAAGACCAACCAACCAAAGGCCACACAGATGTGCGCAAGTGCATTTGTTTCTTGCACAGTGTGAACACTTGTCAGGAAAATGACAACTTCGTCAAGTGTGCGATAGCAATGACACTTGCACTAACACTTTGCACAGCCATGGGGGCCTGACTCAAAAACAGGCGCAGAGGTGCAATCAACTGTCCTCCCATGTTTCATGTATAAAAAAACTGTCAAATTTGCCTCTGATTTGTTTATTTGTAATATGCAGTATTTTTGGAACCATTAAAAAAAGTTAAAAACACTACTGGGTTCACCTTTTTTTGTTTGAAAACAAGAGTAAGAACAACATTTTAACAATTTATAACATGATCCCTGACCAAAGTCAAAAATTCCTTTCCATTTAAATTCCATTTAACGTTGCACGGAGACTGTTCATTGAGTAAAGAAAAGGGAAACTCACCGATTATGTTCCACTTGTAGCAGCAGCTGGAGGTCATTGGATGAAAGAATGATTTCCCCTCTGTCTGGGTGCTCTTCCTGGAAAGGAAAGAGACATTGTGGCATCAGTGAATAAGAAGAAAAATCATCAATAACAGTGCTTACATACAGGTTGGGTCAAACTAGACACATTTAGTAGTAGCAACAGTAAAAATAACACCACAAACTACATTCTTCAGTCCCATAATTTGACTGCACAAAATGCACTTTTTTATGACAGCTACTATAGAGCATGTGTGCATTGAGGCTGTTTCGTGTCAGACTTGACCCAATTTAACCCATAAACGTTGAAATGAATAGGCTTCAGTGCAAAATCAAGAAAAAGGATGATGGGCAGTTCTTCACACAAAAGAGGACGAAAACATTAAGTCTACTCTCCCAGAACCAGTTATTGATTGCTGCACCCATATAGCGTTCAAATGTCAGTTTCCTCAACATTCTTCACATATTGTAAGCAAAATATGTTTACAGAACAACTCCATTGTTTCAGCCCAGCACGTGCCCAGGGCCCTGGCCAGTGGGGACCATTTATTTATTTATTTATATTTTGTAATGTGTTGTATTTTTGTTTTTAAAATATTGGATTTAAAGTGATTTTGAAAATGTAGGGTATGGTCATGAAAGTGTTTGAATGTTTTTAATTTGCCAAATAAATCACGATGTGATGACAACGTCATGAAATGTAAATTTCGCAAAATGGAGAAACGCGTGCTCAGAGGGTCCGCAAAGCATAAACTAAAAAGGAGAAAAAAAGCCAAAGATGCTGGTTTGGTACTAAAAATACCGTCAATCTTAACATTTTTTAACAAAGAACAGGTGCATCAAGTCGTCGCAATAGACAGTAATACCAGTCCTCTAACATCACCTCTGAAGGAAAGATAAAATGCTGGGGCCCGAAAATGAACATGCCCAGCGTACAGTACATCGGAGGGGGGTTGAAGACTATTCCTGGTGTGACACAGTTATGGATCCTGCATTCTGGGGAAATACATCTAGCGACAAAATAAAAACGATCCTCTTTGAA
This sequence comes from Brotula barbata, assembly GCA_900303265.1. Lineage (NCBI taxonomy): Eukaryota > Metazoa > Chordata > Actinopteri > Ophidiiformes > Ophidiidae > Brotula > Brotula barbata. The sequence goes on from OMNV01017520.1 coordinate 82,130, forward strand.
AGGGGGGCCAAATCGTTTCACAACAGACGAGCGAAATATCCCGCATCTGCAAAAGACCGTGGTCTGGGTGGTGGTTGGGTTCGTTCGTTCGTCCAGGCCCCGTGGTCATGATAATTCCTGTGGGACTGAAATTATTTGACCTTGAGTTAATTTAATTGATGCATAATAGTTCCAAATTCTTGAATCTATTTGGTTGTTCAAATAGTTGATAAAATATATTCAACTTTAACATTTTAAATATCATATGCAATTATTATTCCACTATAATTTTTTGTCAATTAACATTTCTATGCAAGAGTCAAGTTTTTTTCAAACTTATTATGATATTGAATACGCAACAATAAACTGATGTAATCTTGTATCAGGAACTTTCTTGCAATTCCCACCTCTAGTGACAGTGATGTGAGAATATACGGCGACATTAGCGGATTGAAAATGGAATCTTTACATTTCTTTACCTGAGAAGTGAGAAACATAATGTAAGACAGGAAACAGCAGCGGAATGCCTGCAAAACCCAGACAGAGGGCTTTCCAAAGGTCTGTTTTCTGTGTAGGACCTTAAGTGCTTAAAAAATCAGACTGAAACAGTTATTGGTTCTTCTGCAAAGGTACAGAAGTTGCCGCGCAAAAAAGATTTTTTGCATTTTGGGACAGCAGGTGTTGAAATGTTGAAAATGGTGCTGAACAACTGTGGATCATTCACCCTTTCCCTCCATGTGGCTGCTTGTTATGAGAGTGAAAGCTGGCCGTGAAATGGTTGAAGGAGCCTCAGTTGCTCCTGTGAAATTTTTTCTGATTGGTCAGGCAGAGTGGAGATGAGTGAGGAGAGGAAATCACTTCTCAAAGCCAAGAGCACTTCGAGAGAGAGAGAGAAGGATGGCATGACTCTAAAGGTGCCGATGGTCTGCGATGGCAAATCCTGGCATGGGTGAGATGGGCAGCAGTCCAGGGCAGCATTGTTCCTGGAGACAGCACGGGGCTCTCATCTGTGCGGCAGTGATGTTATGTCACCGTCTGGGGCATTTAAATTTTTCAGATTGAGCATCCTGTGCTCACCTCCACCTCGTCCCTCCTATTGTACTAATTAAGACTGCAGCATACTTTCACAGCATGTAACAGCACAATTATTGTGCAAGTTTTACATGCAAATCTGTAAAACATCATACTTCTCCGTGGTGTCTCCACACACACACACACACACACACACACTGCAGAATATAACAATGCAGAGTACAGCAGAAACGGAATTTCACAACTCAGTAACACCATGTGCTCACACCTGAGATCACAACTGTGTTTCTAACGGCATCTTGAAAACGGCTCTGGAGGAGCTGCGTTTATGGTGTTTGGCATCAGGTGAATATTAAAAAGGTAAACACACAAACATCCGAATGAAGATGAAAACATTTTTCATATCACTGCACACTCAGCCAGTTGGCTGTGTTGTTTTCCCAAAAGCATTTTGTGTAATTGACAAGCAAAGCACTTGAAGTGGATGGAGCCGCTAAATTAGCTATGAGAAGAAGAGAGTCTAAAGTTCCTCTGTCATGGTGCTTAGGCACAAAGGCAGAAGCAGTCCATGTTGTTGAAGATGACTGTCTGCGGATTTCATATTTTATTTATATCATCAACAGATTAATTTGCTCTTCCTCCTGAGGTTCCTCAATCAAATCTGACCAAATCCCAAATTAAGCTAATGATCAGATCCCACATATTTAATTATAAACCTGATCTGCATTTTGTTCAATTTGAAGTTACAAATTGAAAATGTGTCATTGAAACAGTAATGTAAAAAAGATTTGTAATGTTCACTTGACGTTGATGTTGTGGTCAGTCCAAAAAGACATTTCTAAGACTGAAATGAAAACACTTAATGATCATCAGCAAGTGATTAATTTCCAGGTTGGGGTGACTGTTGTTTCCAGAAGCCTCCATGAGCTATGATGAGCGAAGACAAGATTTAAAAAAACAAAATCTAAAAAGGAACTTACAGATACTGTATACTGGATGCAAGCATGAAGGACTGTAAGAGAAGTAATGTGTGACAAACCATGGCACCACCTTACATTACAAATAGAAAGAACTTAAGAAAAGAGAGCTGTGCTGCAACACTGCTGATGGAAAACAAAGGACAAAATTTCATCTTTACTATATTATTATTATATTATATTCTCAGAGCAGAAATCACTTTCACACACAAAAACCTGAGCTCTACAAACACACTCTCTCTCTTTGTACCCCCTCCTTTTCCCTCCGTCACTGCCATTCGATTTCTTACCCCACTCTCGTTCCACCTCTGTCCCTCCATCTCTTCTCATCTCCTTCTTTAACTCACTCACTTTGTCTCTCTTGAACACTGACATATCAAAGGATTCTAGCATTTTTGGAGTGTAAGTCTTGGAATTTAACTACTTTTTTTCATGGATTTCTTGGGGTCTATACACATGTATCCACACAGGCCACACCCATTTAGGCTTAACGTAAGTTTCCTTCGGGTGCTCCAGTTTCTCCCACCTACAAAAACATGTGTGTTAGGCTAATCACTCCTGCCATTGCCCTTGACCAAAGCACTAGGTGGAGGATCTGGAGTTGGTCCACCAGGGTTAGTGTGTGTGTGTGTGTGTGTGTGTTTGCATGTGAGTGCTGCCCACTGCTCCTCAGGGTTAGGAAGGTTTCAAATGCAGAGAATTAATTTCCCTACATGGATCAATAAAGTCCTGTTCTTTCCTTCTTTCTTTTTGAACTGGATTGTCTGCTGTTTTGAATATTAGTTTTGTGTCAACTGTCACTTGTCAACTTGTAGTTGTCCTTACTGTTTTGATATGTTTGCTATCTTGCAATGAATGAGTGTAATTTAACCACACTTATACATACTTCATTTGCAAAAAATCAGAAATCAAAAAAATGGACCTGATGAGCTGAACCAGTGCTATAACAACAGCTGTTAAATTTTGTCAGTAAGTATGAGAACGTGGAGGACATGAGGATATGGTTGATTCAAAAGTTTTAGCGTTATCATGATCTAGGCAATAACTAAAAATTTCATCATGCACAGAGAGGATAACATTTAGGGACTTGGTGAAAGTATGAATTCCCTCATTGCTATTGTTATTATAATTATTGTGCTGTATTAGTTAGGAAGGGTAGGACAGACTTTTGTGGAAGTGGGATTTTAAAAATCAACCGTGCACTGATTTCTACCAAAGAAAGAAGGAGAGAGACAGGCAGAATGTGGGGTATGGAAGAGAGCAGGGAGACAGAGAGAGATGAAATGTACACAAACTTATGGCTCCCAGGTTGATGTATATGGTCCATTAGCCATTTCACAGGTCTATACATCTGCTGTAATATGCAGCTGTCCCTTTACATAACAGAAGGAGGCCATGTTTGTCTCGTACATTTTTCTCCATCTGCCAGAACCCTCATCAGATTACACAGCGGGTTTATGGGAGGGGCGGAGAGGGACTGTTTTTTTTTTTTTTGTTTTGTATGGATTTGTGAAAAGTAGGTCAGGCCATTCTAATATTCACGGTGAGACAAAACTTCCATACTCAGCAGCTGAGAGGGAAAAAGTTATGACCTCAATCTAACAGAGAAGAGATGGAGGGAGAGAGAGAGAGAGAAAGAGCAAAAGAAAGAGAGAGACGAGCGATGGTATAGAACCTCACCGCTGGCGGAGGAGAAAGTTTTTATTCTCTTTCTCTACTGTAACCTCATTTTCTCCCTCAGCTGCCTGAGAGAGAAAGAAAGGGAGAGAGAGAGAGAGAGAGAGAACGAGAAAGAGAGGGATAAAGAGAGTGGGCGAAAGCACAAAGACAAACAGAGAAGAGAGAAAGAGAGAGAGAAACTAAGTTTTCAACATAAATCCGGTGCCTCTTCAGCCTAGAAACAGAGGAAACAGAAAGAGGAAGAGAAGAGAAACGGAGGAGGGGTGAAACTGGAGACATAAAAAACGACAAGGAGGACAAAGAGGGGGGGAGGAGAAAATACAGAGCAAGAGACGGAATGAGTCAGCAGCAAATAACAGAGTTGAAAGAGAGCGAGACTGGTCTGCATGTGATTTCCTTGAAAGTCTTTCAACCAGAAAAATAATCCTAAATGCATGCCCGGCATTAGACATTGTTATCAAGATGGTTTATGGTGGTCATAATTTTTGGACGATATCTAAAAAATTTATGAAACAACATATGGAACATTTTAAATAAGACAACCAAAGTAAACACAGTCTGAGGCTTAAACAAAGAGAAATGCATGGGGAAAGAAAAAAAGCAGACGTGGAGGAGAGAGTGAAAATCTAAGAAGCTCTGTGTGTGGATGTGATGTGCAGTCTAATTGGCCTGTAATGGAGGCAGGTGTTGTGTGCTAATTAAACACACATGAACACACACTGTGGGGGACTGTGGGAAAAGGCGATTTTGCCGCTGACTTCTCAACCATGTGCAACTGTGTTAACATGAAAGATTAAAGATGTGAGTCACTGACCTGTGTATGCATATACATACTGGCAAAAAAAGACTGGCATCATTTGCTTTTCTTACTATTTCATATATTTGCCAGTAGTATAATATTTAAAAAAATATTTATATTATTCTACTTTTATTATTTATTTATCTTTTTAAATATTTTTTTACAACTACGACTCTTTATAAAATGAATGTTTTGTGTGCACATATTCACATGAATATCTTAAAACCTTTATCACTCCTAAGTATTGCATCATAATTCAATTAAAATGATACCTTCAAAAAATGGAAGCTGAAGTGTAATGATTGACTTTTAGAGGCGAATGTAAAAGAAATTACCAATGTGATTAATTATAGCTACTCTCACGACAGCACACATTTTGATCCAAATGCTTTGTCAAGCTCTCAAAATCCAAGACGTGTCCTCAATCATAATCTAATGAATCTCTGAACAAATAGTGCAGTTGTGTCAGTGAACCACAGCTGCACACCGGGAAGCACCTGAAGAGTTTATCTTATCTCTTCAGATTGGTTTAGTTTTGCTTGTCTTAATAAGCTGCAGCCCAGTGAAACAAACTGGGTGCCAAAGAGGGAAAGCCAAAGCATTGCCAGAATCTGACCCTAAACACAACTCCAGTCTCAACCAATGGAGACGCCTAAATGGGACGCTTTAGTCAAACTATGATTCAAGCAGTCATCAGATGACGCCTTCAAAGGATGCAACCCATCAAATGAGACACATATCTGTGTTACCGTGCTTAACATCCTGCTTCTGCAAACCAGACCCAGATAAGCAGCGGAGGATGTAAGAATGTATGGATAACTTCACCCTGACATAAACCTAATTACAACCATATGGAGAAACTTCAACTCAAATCCTGATCCTAGGCAAGATAGGAAGACTGACAGACTCCAGGCCATGAGCGCTGATCAGATGTATGAGGCTGTAAAATGAAACAGAGTGACACTGACTTTTGTGCATGACGTTCAGAGAGCTGCTGAGTTGACAAATTGTAACTTGTCCTTTGTGCATTTCTCACTGTATATGCATGCGATTGCTACATACATCGCATGCATATACAGGACATACTGAAAAAAATACATCTCCAAAATAAACCAAGTTTTGAGGCATTCGGTTAGTGTGAAGAGGAAGTTTTGCATTTTTTTGGTGAGGTGATCTCACTCTCTGACACGCCAAAACAAATCAACATTATAATGTTTACTTTGTTTGCTACGTCTTGGAGGTTTTAGCAGTGTTGCCATTGTTTTAATAAATCTTAAATTTCTGTTTTGTGTCAAGGACAAGCCATTGTTCCGCTGTGAATAAAAGGAGAAGCTCTTCCACTAACCATGGTTTCAGGCAATCACAGATTTGTTGGTCGTGGTCTCAGTTGTCTGTGCATGCATGCTTGTCAATGAACATGAGGATGCACTGTTGTTAAACAGAAAAGACTCAAGTCAAAACATGCTCAGAGGAGTCAGCACACCTGTTTGACAATGATGCCTTCCTCTGAAGTTTTTTCTATTTTCCACAGGTTTTTGAGAAAATAGATAAAATTTGCAATGCTAAACAAAATAAAAGTGAATTCCTGGATCCACATTACCACTTAATTTTAGTGGATTCTCCCTCGGATCATTCCCGACCAGTCCAGCAAATTTCATGAAAATCAGTTGTTAAATTTGGATTTATCCTGTTCACACATGAACAAACAAATCAGTAGTTACCATAGTAAAATGCAAAGGAAGAATTTCATCACAGAAACATTTGATCAATTAAGAAAATATATTATCAGAACATGACAAATTCTGGATTGGTCGGACTTGGTGGATGTATGATCCGTACATTTTTTAACTGGAATAGATGTCCATGTGTATACATTCTGTTGCATATAATGCCCAATGGATGATCTATGCTGGATAACTTTCATTCCCCCCTCCTCCACGTGAACACAGATGAGTCAAACCCCATCCAAGTTCCTGTCACAGACTCAGGCTTTGATGGAGCACCGAGACAAAATTGAATCCAGAGCCACTCGTTTCTCAAAGATGTTCAGCTTCTGTCACTGCTCTCACTTCATTTCAGAGCCATCATTCCTTTCACATTTCCACATACATATCCAGGTTGATGCACAAACTCATTCCCAGGGTCACACACAGAAATGAAATGAAATCATATTACAGTATCAATCTTTACCTAAACCATTCTGTGGGAACAGACGTGATTGTAATTACCTCCAGCCCTCTCTGGTTTAATGAGGGGCAGCATTCACATCGCTCTTCTTCAACATGTCTTCTTTTCTTTCCTTCCTGTTCTGCATCTGCAGCTCAATGCAACATCCATGCACACATGATCTCACCACTCTATAACCATACTACTGACAGATCTTTTCAATTTGTCTTTTCCTGTCCACTGGATGATGGATATGTCGAAAATGTTCAAACTGTGCGTTACTACAGACAATCAGATGTGAAAGTCCACCTCAGAGTGAATTTCACATAATTCCCTCACATTATGAAATCCAAAACACTGATTAACATTAAGCTAGCCCCAACAGCCCCGGCACATTTCACACAAACTGTGGAAGTCCAAATCTGACATTTTTATGCACAGAGGCACAGTTTTGGTTTGTCTTTTTTTGCTATTTGCTATGCCTAGGTAAATGTAGGGGCTAGCACGCTATGCGGTATGGTGGCCACAATAGCAAACGTATGCTAAGAAGAGTGGCGTTTACAACAGGATAGGACCAGATCCCCACAAACCAAATGAGGGACAAAGACTATTTTTACGTGAGACAATGTGGGACACACGTTACCAATGCTGAGAGATAGTCTATAATTTTGATATAATGTCTATCTAACTTGAGAAATAAACACACAATAGACTATAAAGGTTACAGGTTACGCCTTATGTGAAGGACTTTGCTGCTGCTGGCTCAAACAGAACAGAAAGGTTGCTGAAAAGGGATTCAAGTCATAGCTTCCATTCTTTCAAGTGTATAACTGACGCTTTATAAAGGGTATATGGCATCTAAAATATAAAATATAGGACGAGTCCAGGGTAGAGGAGTGATAAATTTATTTAGACTTTATTATTAGACTTTAATCAAAAATGATCATGAACACTTTGCCCATCCTTAAATTGATCAGAATTGGTTTTCCTGCAAGTCCTTTAACCGATCCAGTCGATATTTTCTTCAAGTTGTGACACTCACATGTACGACTGTGTCAAGTTATGTTGTATTCCCCTTTGTGAGAAATTGAAAGTGTACCACTGGCAGGAAAGGCAAAAAAAAAATTATGAATGGCCTTCCCCTGGCTTCATCCAGTTGTACGTAATTTCCCAGTCTTTGTGGCAGTTTTCATCATATTCTGTCAAAATCTGCAGTTTGTGACTGTAAACTCACAATTTTCCCAGGAGGACAATGCAAAGGCTGTGATAGGTTCACCTGCGCCTGACCCACAAGCTCAATTTGATTGACATGACACACGCAGCCCCATGATGACAGCCTGCCCTGCTTTCTTCACAGCCAAGGGATAAAAGACAGATTTTAGAAAAGCATCTGTCCTGCAGTTCGGGCTGCACGATTTATGGAATATACTCAATGTGACGCTACAAATTGCTTTTAAGCCGCTCTGTTGAGCTCTGTCTGTGTGAAGCAGCAGTCCCGCTAGTGATGAAGACAACGCGCCCATAAATGACAGCAAAACATTGTAGAAACTATGCGTTTTTATGTTATTTGCCTCATTTATGAGCACAGTGCGAGATTTTTTATTGCTTTTGCAGTTGTTTTGTTGTTATTTATGGTCGCATGAGTTTTTGTCTTCTCCTTTGTTTCAAATCAAGCATTCACAAAGAGCTTTAGAGGAGATTTCAGAATATTGTGATATATATTGTGTATTGCAATAATGGCTAAAAATATTGCAATATTATTTTATAGGTCATATTGCGCAGCCCTCCCTGCAGTGTTGTCTTTTGAAACTTTACGGCAATCCAAATGTGGCACGTCGTCTCAATATGTCAGACGTAAGACAAGGGATGGAAAATGCTGTGCAGTCCCACACTGAACAGGACACCTGGTCACCCTATGATACAAGCATGGATGTCTGGATAAGAACAAGATAAAGGAAGATATAGCTGGAAGCCTTGTCAACAGCTTTTCCTGCAGGTCTTGAAGCTCTGACGAGGACTACTTGGATACTTGGCTACAGCCTACGGAGGTATAGCAGCAAAGTACAGACACAGAGTAAGCAAAACACATACATAGCTAGAATTAAGAGGATGCTGCCACAAACTTGTCAAAAGAACTGAAAAATAGGAACATTTTGGAGCTTTCTGGTAGTAATTTCCTCTTTACAACTGTTCAGTGCTCCTACTGTTTTGTCCACTTTCTGGTCCTCACTAAGCGACCGGCATGAAACCCAGGACGAGACGCTAAGACCGAGTCCAAATTCAAGATGACAGCATTATCAAGCCTGAGCCGTTGTCTGCATACTGTGTCCCTGTTGGCTACATGTGCTCTCCAAATGCCTGAATGTTCAGGAAAGTTACTGGAAAGCAGAATTTGGAAGGATAGATTTTGAACTCTCTGTGGAGAAAATGGGAGAGATTTTTTTCCAATTCTGTTCCTCCCAGGATCACGATATTTGCCAGCACTCTGCTGAGTAAGTTATTCTCTATTTGTACTGACCAAGCTCTCCTGTCAACACCGATCAAACTCATACACCAAATATTTCAGTCATTTTAATGATTGCACAAACTATGAACTGACGTCTCAAAGGCAAATGTTGTACAAAGGCGCTTCCAACAGAGAACAAAGAACACATTAGTATCTACCTCAACTTATAGCTTCATGTTGACTACATTTCAGGGTGTTTTCTGTGTTCCATGATCAGTGTGGATGGACACCATTAAATTGAAATATGGCACTATTATACTGTTTCTCAAATTAATACACAATTTAATTCCAAAACCTTTCCACAACTACCCCACCAATTTCCAGTGTAATTGGTAAAACAAACCTTTCTACTCTGTTATCATATGCTAAACTTATTACACAAGTTTACGTGTGGACTCAACTTTGAAAGTGCAAAGTATTATCCAAAGAACAGTGAGACAGGAACATTTTTCCTTTGTTACTAAGATAATTTTTTTTGTTGTCCTATTATGTTATGTATAGCATGTTTATAGTTGACAAAGCAGCCTACAGGGGTCACTAACACTGATTTAGAGTCTTTCATTTGAGTTGAAAATTAAAGCGTCATTGTTTTGTGTCTGTATGTCTGCTGATGTCTGGTGTGTTTGTGTCCAGATGGAGTTTGGCTGAAATAGATTGCCATTTTATTTCTCAATACTGGTCACATGGGGGGAAACAAATGTAAACTGGGGAGGAACGAGTCCAATGTTGCTTAATTTGTTATTGTCAAACAGGCAGGAAACAATCTAAGCACAGCTGTGAGTCCAGCATCAGCGTGTGTGTGTGTGTGTATGTATACGTGTGTGAGCAATCATTTCAAGTCAAATTCGTTAACTTAGACAGACTGAGACTTTGGATGAAAATGTCTAATTTTCTAAATAGATATAAGCTCCATGCACATTTTACGTGATATAGCTCTATAAATACTTTTTTGCAGATGTGTTATCTAATCACAGCAATCAGCTGTGATGCGCTAATGATTCTGATCTAATATCCAATGTCTAATAATTCATTCATTGTTGCTGTTTATTTGCTTAACCGATCTCAACGGAGTTGGCATTCACCTATACGCTTTGTCTGTGAATACTGCATCTCCAAATTCACAGCACCTATTCAATTTTACTACTAAGTATTACTTAAGTTTTAAGTGTTTACACCATGCACTAAGATCTGTCTATTTAGATGAGGTCAGATGGTAATGCGAGATATAAATGTTCAAAGCTCACATTGTGATCGGATTATTATCCGATCACATATGTAAGTGGTCTACAATGCAATACATACAATTGTTCATGCTGATAATTGGTCAATAAAACACATTAACATACAAGTATAAATATTAGGTTTTGCGTTTTCGGTTCATTCACATAAGGGCCTCCAAACTCCTCCAAACCCATTTTCATTTGCATTTTAGTATCAGACTGAAAAGTACCCCAACTTATGGATAACATTGTGCATTAAGTGTGTGATGTCAGCTCTAAAAGGTGAAAAATGTGTCTTGGGTGCTTTTTAAATTGGATGAATTGTGAGTGCATAAATATTTAATAAAAGCTGTACCTTGTACACACTGAGCTGTATTCATTATGTGACACTAATAAAATCTTGACAGTTCCTTAAGCAGTATTACAGATTTTGATATAGAGTGAACAGATATAATCAATTATCGCCTGTGCTGTTCAAACAAAAGCAGCAATTCAGTCTGTCAGGCTGCTGCTGCTGCTGCTGCCTTTAAAAACCTCCTGGTCCATTGTTGTCAAAGGAGTTGGGGGAAAAAAAATCAATCAACAGTCCACCTTCCTCAACAAGAGGCTCGAATGAATTCCAATTTGCACAACTCAAGCTGCTGCTTTGATGTGTAGCTGAATTTTTCCCTACAGAAATGTAATTCCTCCCCCTGAAAATATTCCAGCAGCATTCCGCCTCCATACAGCTGGCATTGTTGTGCTGGAATGGTTCAATTTAAGGCCGACAGCTGGGATCTTGGTGAGGAAATGACTGATAGTTTTTATAATGAAAAGGTTGTGACAACTTCAGGATTTGGGCACAAAGCTACGGATACAAAGAGTCATTTCCTGTAACTTCGAAAGTCCTGACCCAGAATGACCACGGGTGAATTTTAATGTAAATCTAATCTTTATTAGTGAATTAATAGTCCTTTGGAGCAGCGTCCACAGTAGCAGAATTCCAGCTCTGTTTACTTACTCTCTTTATGTGGGCAGTGAAGCACTATTTCTAGGAAAGGGGGAATAAGGGGGATGCCCCACATAATGCTTTACAGAGCTACCTCCACTGGACACGCTTGATATGGTTGTTGTCTAATTGTTTGAGAATACAAGGGCTCTCAATCATTTCCAGAAATGCTTCATCAAGATCATTGTGTTGCGGTGTTATTGCTCCTTCTATGGCATCACAAACAATTGATGATGCTCCAGGAGCTGAATAAATATCTTTATGGGGCTGCTAGGCTACTGTTTGCTGTTTACTGTTTCTGCATTATAACCCAGACCACTGTGAAAATGTATGAAACAAATGAAACAGTGTTCACTTATCAGCGGACCAAGACCACCATTGAGACGAGTACCTGAAAACTAAACTATCAAAAAAATTGTACTGTGTGCAACCAACAAGGTTGGTGTGAACACCAATGCTATGTACATCAGTTCCTTTTTGTGAAGGACAAATTACTGTTACAAGTTACAAGTTACTGACTAAATATAGCTCAACAGTATCTTGTTTCTGCCTTCACTTCAAGTTTTGTGTGCATAGACCGATTGATAGGATATCTGACCTGTGCTGAGGTCCCAGATTCTCTCTTGGGTCGGCCTTGAGATAACCACTGTGCTGTCACTGCCTTTCCCCTCTGGAGCCCTGGAGGAGACAAAGATGATGGAGATTTAAGTGACACGATTTTTTGGATGAACATTTGATACAAAATGCAGTGATTTTCCAAGGTTAATGGCACTTCAGTCACTAAAGAGGTTGGAAACAGCAGTAAAATCAACAGAATCACTGCTTGCTACACGTTTAGAGGGGCTTTATAGGAATTATTTTAAAAACTTCAAGTATATGAAGAAAGGGGAAAATTCAACCTGTCCTCGAATGGTCAGATGCTCCATGGAGAAAGAGACAAATTACAAAAAAGTGTGGCAAATAGAGATGCAACACAAAAGCAAGCCCTGTTCAAACCTCTACCAAGAATGGGCAATAGTCTTTAGTGTACAATAATATGCAACAAAGGTGTTTTTATAAAGTTTTAAAAAAGATATTAAAGTAAGCTGCTCATTGTGTCACCATTACATTACACCATCGTTATTAACCAAAATACACATAAATTAAAAAAAATAGTGAATACATAAAAACCTATATATGGCAAACATAAATCTTCTTTTCTGGTGTTTGAAATTGAAGCCAAACAATAGATGACAACAAATTTTGCAGCAAGAGACAGAAAGACTTGAAACTTTATATTTGTATACTGTACTTTTTATGGTACTTAATATGTAATTAATATTATGTTCGTGCATATTTGATTCTTCATTATAAAGTTCATTTATAAAAAAATTAAGAAATACTCAAGTCATATTACACAATGCATATAAATATCAAAATCCTTATTTATTCTTTTTTTCTGTCAAATGTCATTTATATTTACCTGTACTTTATTATGAACACTTCGTGAAAGAGTTCCCGCTTTATTTAGCACAAAAAAACAGCTTGACCTTTCCTCAAATGTCTATTTCATCATCATCTTTTTATCAACAATCAAAAGCTAAAGAACTACATCTAAACTAAAACAAAATAACTAGAAATAATCTATAACTAAATAATGTTTTTCTTGCTCTTTTGTCCCATGATATCTCTTACCAAGGCAACTGAAATGACTGCAGCGGTGTTGTTACACAGAATAAAAGCTCCTGTTTTTACCCAGCAATGATCTCAACTCGATGACTCGATTAGCTCAGATGAATCATGAGCTTACTTCAAACCGACAAAAACACTCCCAGGAAGTTAAATTTTAATCAGAGTGATTCATTCGCGTCGGCCTGAGGGAGCTGCATGTTCCATCACAGAGAACACCGGAACATCTCCATTCTACTTAAGCGAGAAAACAATGTAATAACTCTCAATCCAACATTTAGCCACTATCAGAACAAGAGGTAGTATAAGACAGAAGAGTAATGGACTTATTAAGAAGTCAGCCTGCAATTTATCAAGAATCTCAACTGTTGGTGTTTTTCCTCTCTTGACTGCCTAACTAACTCACTCACACAACAACAGAACGCAGCAGCAAGACCACCCAATAAACAAGCAAAATAAAATAAAACATATAACATATAAGCCCTGCAATATACCGCAGTCCAGGGTGTCCTTGCCTCTCACCCAATAACCGCGAACCCTGCACAGGGCGGTATAGATATTAGATGGATGAGTAATTTATACATCCTAAAAATAAAAATTAATAACTTAATTAATGACCGCTTTACTGGGTTTTTGATCAAAAATGTCTTTCATCGATCCAAAATATAAATGATGACTATGAACAGAAAATAAATGGATGAGTAAGGGGACTTTCAGGTTACCTTACATAACAGACATAACTGAGACTGTCCACTGAGTGGTGCTGCTCCTTACGGGCTTTAAACCACCACCTCACCGTGAAGGTCGCGCCATAAAGCCTTTAATGGTGTATCATTCCATAAATCCAATTTCAGTGCCTGCCAAGTTTCAGAGTAAGCCTGCTTGATGCACTGGAGACTCTGCTGGGGAGGAGGGGGACACACTGTCATCTTTCCCCCCACCCCACTGTCCATCCACTCCACACTTGTTGCACACATCATCAACTCTGAAAATAAGATGTTTGCGTATTGTGGATGTTATAGAACCATTTTAAAATGCAACATTTTGTGCGTGTGACATGACTTCCATCTCTATCTCACACTTTGGCAACCACTTTAATCTCCAAGACTCAACGCAAAGGTTGAAAGCAGTGTGTTTTCCAGCCTTTTCAGGCTTTTCTTCCCTTTGTTTTAAAGATAAATATTAAGTAAATAAAAAACACTTGAATGATAATTAATAAAACTAAACTGAAAATGAAATGAAACAAAATTAGAAAAGATTGAAATAAAAACTAATAAAACTAAAATAGCATCGCTAAAATCTAAGTGAATTTAGAGCCTACTGAATCCCTGTAATAATGGCACCTGGCAAGCTTCACAAGTCACCGTGGGACTCTTCAGTGTTCTTGTCACATAAGACTCTAAGGGCTGTTAAATTCATGCAGTGCTCTAGCAGACTTGTCATTGTCTGTATTTGCAATGCATTAGGCTCGCTCATTGCCGAGTGTGCTCAGTGGGCAATTCATGTAAGTCAATAAGACCTCTGCAAAGCTTCTGTGGAGGTATTATAAGTCTCCGGCACAAACCTCCACAGGAACACGCCATCAAAAACAACTCATTTTACATTACATTCTGATGCTGCCTTCTTCATGTTTCTGAGAATTACGTGCTTTCCCCCTTGACGAAGGTCACCAATTGCTGATAACCCTACAGGGAATCCATAAAATGTCAGAAGTAAGTGCTGGAGCCATGACGTGGGAAAGATTTCAGTGACATTTGAAGCCTGCTGAAAATGGAAATAAAATAATGACCTGAACAGGAATCAGATGCAGTTTTCTCATTATCCCTCTGGTGTTATATTGCACACATTTGCCGTGGCATGGCATGCTGTTCTCATTTGTACTTCCATTGCAACTTCAGAATGTACCAATCATAGAGCAGGGCAAAACCAAACAATACAAACGTTGGCTCGGCATGTGTGGCCATGCAGTTGACTTTTTGTGGCTATTTTTGAAGTAATGCCAGCAATTTTATAAAATGTCACCATTTTCATTAAAATACTTGAGAAATAGGTTGGCAATCTTGTTTTTTGTCAGATGTAAGACTGTGGAGACATTTGGTATTCACTTACCAGGTCTGTAGGCCTTGAATGGACCCTGAGGGACAAAGTAAACACATGGGAGGGCCTCTACAAATTACTCTATATGAAGTTAAAAGTTAAGTTAGATACACATGTATTCACCATTACCTCAGAAAATGTTTTCCTGAGGCATTTGACCCTGAAATGTCTGTAGTTTTTCATAGCTCGCTATTAATAGTAAATACCAGGTGCCTTCTCACATAAATTCACAGCTTACGCGGATTGTGCCCCCTAATGTGAAACAGCTGAAAGAATGTTATGGCGATGTACATGAGTGAAAATGATAACCAATTTAGAAAATTGTTTTTGGATAGCATTACTATCATTAAAGCATAACTAAATTATCTATGTTTTTGCTTTACACAGTATGGACGTACTCTAGCCAGACCGGACCACTATATTAACACTGTGCGATCTGCAGAAATCGGCAGTTGATACAGGCAAGTGAGTGTATCTCCCTGCTGCGCTCAAAAGATTGTACTGAGGCTTTAGGGCTGCAGTTAAACTTTGGAAGAAGTTAACAGAGAGCTCAGGAGACTACATGCTGGGAAGGCTGCGGACCCCGATGGCATCAGTATGAAAGTGGTTAAGGCCTGCTCAGCTATGTGGAGTACTGCAACACATTTACAAGACTGAGACATGAAAAGGTCCCTTGGTTATGGAAGACATCATGTCTGGTACCAGTGCCCAAGAAATAGAACCCAATGATTTAAGACCTATAGCTCTCACATCCCATCTGATGAAGACTTTAGAAAGGCTGTTTCTAAATCATCACAGGTGAGCATGGCGATGGATCCTCTACACTTTATCTATTGTCCCACCTGTGGGGGTGTTGGAGGATATAATCTACCCACAGATCATACTCCCTTATGGATACATTGGGAAGCTATGCCAGTATAATATTCTTTGTCTTGTCCAGAGACATGTGCTATGCAGAAGTTCTCTGATGACGTGGTGTGGCTTCGGTGGTATGGTGGTCGCCTAATGATGGAAGGGTTGCCAGTTCGATCCCTGCCCCTCCCTGTCGAAGGTCCCTGAGCAAGACCCTAACCCCGAATTGCTCCCGACAAGCATGTGGGCCTTGCATGGTTACCTCTTCTGTTGGTGTGTGGATGTGTGTATGAATGGGTGAATGTGAGGCAAACATTGTGCAGCGCTTTGGATAAAAGCACTTTAGAAACGCAATCCATTTACCATTTACATTGCTACTGCGGGGTGTATCAGTGAGGGGAGAGAAGCCAGACAAGTACAGGGGCCTCCTAACAACTTTGTGGAATGGTTTGGAAGGGGTGATGGTTGTAGACTTCCACCGATTGAAGTCAGGCATAATAACACTAGCATAATTTGGATCTCCTTAAACTGTTATTTAGATAAATCACAGCTTATCATATGGTAACATATGGCCAAATAGCAATCTTTTTTTTTGTCAATGAACGAGTGTCCTCTTGCATAGCCTGTGGTCACTTTGAATGTTCTTTGCATCCAAAAGTAATGTGAGTGCAGCAAAGAATGTTGAGATCCTAAAAATATAAAAATTATTCTTTTGACATTTCTGCATTACTGTGATGGTTACAGTAGTGACACAAACAGATAGGACAGGGCAGAGAGAAAGGGGATGACATGCAGCAAAGGGCACAGGCCCGAATCCAACCAGTTCCGCTGCTTTCGGTGGTATGTGCTCATAAACCACCATCGCAACATTTTTACCTCTGCAGACCCTAAGTAGACACCGAGGTGATGTCTTGGATAAATTGAACATGTCTTCTGAAAGAATTCTCCACGGTCCAAAGAAAGTCTCTTATATTTAAGAATATTTCATATTCCATCCAACTTTTCTGCTATGAATTTTACAAGTTGTTAACTCCTGATAGATCGGTGTTGAGCAGTTAAACTCTGTCACATTTTTTTGAAATACAGCAACTCGTTACTTTGTTACTCTCCTTTCAAATGCTTGTGAGTGATGATGTGAACCAAGTCCAGGTCCAAATACTAACCAAACCAAAGGGTTTCTGCCAAAACTTTCTATGCGATGTAAAATGTCTTGCACAGTCAGTGCTTTTTCTCTAGCCCATTCTTAAATGCCTCCATTCTAATTTATGAGGAGATCAAGTGAAAATCTGAATGGTAAGAACTCTAAATGCCAGTGTCACTCCTTTGAAATTATTTTACATCATGTCAATTCATGACACATCACAACTGCCCCTTGTGTCATTCTTATCAAACATCTAAAAATAGGAGGGGGTATCTGAATAATACTGGAGCTCTGATTACAGTTTGATTGATGTGTCATTTTTTCAACTAGTGAGTGCACGTCAAACAAATTTGGTTACAACAGATAGATGAAATTCCGCTCTTTTGAAGAATGAGCCATATCCACTCAAATATGGAAGCTGATCATACAAAAGCAAACAAACAACAACAACAAAACAAAGACACTTTTGTCATGGTGTTTTACGTGAACGAAATGAAGGAACATTTTTAAATGTGTGTTGCCTGCTGGTGGGCCGATGGCAGAGCTATTTAAAGACTTAAGAAACGTAAAGATACAAAACTGATACAAAACCACACAGGCAATGACAAAAGGTGATATATCTGAGACATAATTTAGAACAAAAGTAAAACCTTAACATGCTCTCTGAATCTGCGCAATGACATTTGACACATATATAATATAAAACATACCAAAAAAAAAAGGATCTAAACTAACTTTTTTTGAAAAATCCTTTGATTTAGTTACACCACCAACAAGCTATATCTGACACACATTGGAACACACACTGTTCAAACAATATGTCTTCATTTTAAATAACTCTCTCCGTTTCAGTCCTTCCCTCTGCTCTTTTCTTCATCCCTCTGACACCTCTCACATGTATTTATTAATTATGAATCATTTATTTACTCTCTCTTTCCTGAGGAGAAAGGGAGAGGGATCCTTGGTCTACATCAAGACAGAACGTCAGAGAATTCTTTCTCCACCAAACACTTGCCCAGCAAGACATCACTACAGAGTGTCAGGAAAAACATTGAGAGGGGTTATCTGTATATCTGACAGATATACCAGTCGTTGA
Source organism: Brotula barbata (assembly GCA_900303265.1). Lineage (NCBI taxonomy): Eukaryota > Metazoa > Chordata > Actinopteri > Ophidiiformes > Ophidiidae > Brotula > Brotula barbata. The sequence continues at coordinate 100,331 of OMNV01017520.1, forward strand.
ACAATAGCGAGAGAGAGAGAGAATGGGGGAGACACATGGGGATGGCAGGAGAAATAATAGGCAACTTATGCTTTATCTTCCTTGTTTGTACACTTGTTATGTATAAATGGGGGTGGGCATCTAGAAAGACAAAGGAGCAATAGATAAAAGATGACGATGGGTTTAGTCAGGGTATAACCTGATAATTATGCTAATTTTGGAAACGAAATGGTGTCCGAAATGGCATTTGTAAGATTTCACATTCAGGTACTATAGAGAAGCATCACAGTACACGAACATGAAATCGAAGTGGAAGCAAAACCATTTTTATCCTAGAACTTGAGAATGTTCACTGATATGAGGTGAACAACGATTTTTGTTTACTGATCATAATGAAATGGACGCTGCTGTTAGATTATTTTTCTCGCGCTGCCTACCAATCGCATTTGGGTATGTCACACAGAATTTTGTTGGGTACAGATTCAAAACTCTGTGCTGTGTCGGGCCTGGCTGGACAAGAACTTCAAAACTTTGTGGTATGTGATGGATTCAGATCAAAATCAACTATAATGTTCCTTGGCCCACAAGCCACCTATCCACAAAATTTCATGAAAATCTGTCAAAAAATCACATAACATTCACGCACAACCACATGCACATACATAACAAACAAGGCATTGACCACAAGCTCATTGTCCCTCCTCTTCCAAGCAATAGATGTGAAAAAGCACTAGGAGCCATGTGACAGATGCAGACACATGAACAGACCATGACAAACTACTGCGGTCCTGGAATGTCATTAAAGTCCAATCTGCCACCATAAAGCTTACTCTTACATTTCCTATATCTGAAGTCCCTGCAGACTTCATCGTCTCACCACTCTCCTTATCACCCATTCTCCCTTTCTCTCTCTCCCCACAGTCTGATAGCTCTTTCCAACTCTGAAGAGGTTCCTTTCTCTACTCCGTGTCCATCCTACTTTTGCACAGAAATCAAGTATGAGATAAATCAAAGAAAGCACTCGGAAGGGCTCAGTAGACTTCGTTTGAAATTTGTAAATCCAACTCCACCAGACACGCCCACTTAACAGAGTGGAGTGGTGGTGGCGAATGTTAGACAGAGCAAATTTTCTTTCTCGATCGTTCTGTTTTTCTTTCCGAAGCTACAATGATTCACAAAGCTCAAAGTGTGAGCTATCACTGCACTATTCACCCAAAAAGCATAAACACTTAAAAATGAATAATGACTCTAACAGAAGCCTACACATCAGAACAGAAAGGCTTTTGAAAGGCTGCTGCAGCACTGTGGGCGTTACAAATACCCTGCATGCAATCCTGTTAAATCTAAAACCAAGAATGTGTTCAGGCTGTGACCTCTGTGTCAAATCGCTATGGAAAACCAGGAAGAGAAAAGCAGTGAGCTGGGTATTGTGTTGCTAATGGAAGCTTGCCCGTTCAGAGGTAGAGCCGTAACCGTTCTGCCAATTGCTCAGCCGGTCCTCTTATCCCCCCGTGGAAATATCAACCTACGCTTTCAAGGACTCTCAAATCATGGCATACTGATTCCTCTGGGCCTGGAGAACAGGCCTTGGGTGCAGAAGCATGTGGCATGCAGGCTGCGCTAAATGAGCCATACTGCTAACAGACACTGCAGAGAAATCTGATGAGCAAGGGGTTTCGCGTGAGCCCACTGAAGAGGAAGTGCATTAAGAATTTCAAGGTTTCTTTACTTCTTATGACAAATTCAAATTTAAAAACATTTTCATAAAACAGACATGTAGAGTGATCAAGAATGTCGCAAAGCAGAGGTGATTCCTCAGAGGAGGCATGGGAGGTTGGTCCACCTCAGTAACTTCTCCCACATAAGTACAATCACCGCAATCTAATATGTATTGTTTTAAGACATGTGTCTCCTCTGAAAAATGAATGACCAATAAGAATGGATGAGCAAATGTAGGAAACATCATTTGTTCCTGTCAAAGACATGGCCAAAAAAGTGTAAGGGAGAAGAAACAACGTTTGTCCCCTTCCATCTCTCCATACGCTTTGCTCAAACGATTAGCTTTCCTGCTGTCAATTATGGCCAGCTCCATCCGTTATCTATGCCACTTACCCATGTCAGGGTCGCAGTGTCGCTGGAGCCAATTCAAGCAGTCATTGGGCGAAAGGCTGGGTACACCCTGGACAGGTCACTAGTCTATCACAAGGCTGACACATGGAGACAGACAACTCAATCACACCCACACTCACTCCAGTGGGCAATTTAGATACTCCACTTCACGTAAGCTGCATGTCTAGCCAGCAGTGAGACATAATTTGCTTGCAAACATGGCTACAAATGGGAACTATGTGGATTATACTGTATTATATAGTCAAATTATTTTAGCACACTTCATGCACATTTCATGACTATCCTGAAACAACACTTAATAGCTGATAATTACCACTGCTGCACCTCCTATTTATACTACGAGCAATCACCACTGAGGCCACTGGTTAGACAATAGACATTGTTTGTTTTAGGGCTAAAACGATTCCTCAAGTAACATGACTACTAAAAAAATCATCCTTGCAAATTCTTTGCATCAAAGGTTCGTTCAAGCCGTATAACTATATACTGTATAGCGCACTGTGTTTAGCACGGATGATTGTTATTGTTGCAGAATGCGCTAACTCTGTGGAAAAAAGATGTGATTTGATAGCAAGGATAGCAAAATGTAGGAAGACAAAGAAAATAGTAAGGGGCGATAAAACGACAGAATGTGTCTGAAGTTTGGGAACCTCTCAGTAGGAAGCATTCAGTGCCCGTATCCAGTCCACGGAGCAGACCAGAGACAACTAAACGTCAGTGTAACGCTACCTTGATGTTTCATCATGTTGTGTTTCCTGTGTGCTACAGAAAGTTTCACACCATCAGAGCACCTGTTTTGTGCAGCAGGAAGCAAAGTGCAGGGCTAGCTGCAGTTCTAAGCATGCTGACATACAGTACTTACATGTTCACTCACATGTTCCTTTAAAGGCTTACATGCACACACACTCACACGCACCTGCAGGTACAGAGACATTTCAGGTGTGAGGTGTGTTCTCATGAATAACTTTCATTACATGTTGACATTACATGTTTGTAACAGTCAACATGTAAAAAGCCAACAAAAGTTACACTGCTCATACTGTTGACTGCTACAACTCCGTACACTGTGAGATACTCGTATTGTTTTTTACTCTGCTTCGTAGCCATTTTATTCTGTCAATCATGGCTACACTGTTTATTATGTTGACATACAGGTGTGCACACTGCACACACACATCGCCAGCAGTCACACTTTCTACATGGTCCTCTTTTTTGTTTGTAATTAGACAATTACATGTGGTTTGTCCCGTGTAAGATGATGTTCTGTTTTTATTGTATTTTGCACCGACTGCATCTTTATCCGTGAACGACATTTAGTTCAGCCATTTAATAAGTATGTGGATAAATGACTTAAAAGGAACTTGAACATGACTTATGCAAGAATTTAACATGAATTGCAAGAGGAGGACACCAGTGGCTCACTGACTAAAGCATGTTATGCTCTTTGCTCTTTCCTGTCCTTCCTGTCTTTCTCAACTGTCCTATCCAGAAAGCAGAAATACCAAACAAATAAAAATCTTCACCAAAAATTCTAAGAGGATATGTATGATGACAAATGGCTTCATCTTACAGTTACAAATGTAAAGATGTCAAGCTATGGGAGCTATGCAGCAGCGTTGCTGGTGGAAAGCAGAAGATGAAATTCAGTTTTTTTGGACCAGATGGAGAAAATATTGGCACAGCATCCTATCGTTACTTCACTCAGCTGTGTTATCAAAAGTTCAGCTAGTTACAAAAACCATTCATTTTTAGTTGAATGGTTTTGGTAGAACATGATATCAACACAAATCTGCTGATGGTCATTTGTCATTATAGTCTAAACATTTGTCCATTGGTCCATCAGAAATTCGGACAGATTTGAGGATACAATCACAATAAATTCCAAGAGAGCTACAGGATGAAATGCTTTCACATGCTCACTTCTCATCTTAATATCACAGGATGACAAAAAGAAACTGCAATGAATGAGTTGAGCGTTGTTGACTTTTTTAAAAATTGTCCACGTTTGGCCAACAATACCAACTTAACAAACAAGCATTTGAATTACCTGACAGCGGGGGACTTAATCCACCATGTATGACTGCATACAGATAAGCAGTGTCTTCTACACAAATAAATTTGTTGTTTCATACTTGTTTGTGTTCTCTTACTTGGAAATGGACATTTGTGCAGACAGCCACACATTTTTGTTGCGAAGGCCATTAAGCAGAAACTTGTTTTGTGAAAGGCGTCATTGTTTAACCCCGGGACCGCATGACTCCACTCAGGGTGATGAGTCTTCAAATCTAACAAACACCATCATAGGTCTTTGACTTCTTCTGTTTGCTAGGATGGGTTGCTGATAAAAAATCATTTCAACCTTTAAAATCTATTTTATGGCACTCCAGTGGCTCATGCCATATACTGCAGCAGCGCGGGTTCGATTCTCGCCTGTGCCTTTTGCTACATGTCATCCCCTCTCGTTATTCAAAAATAAATAAATCTACACAGCTGCCCTACTGAACTGCACTACAAAGTGAGTTTGAGCATGAAAAATTCATTTGGACCTAAATCAACTTAGTTTGGTTAATTTTGATGGTGTTTCATAGAACAATAGAGAAATCCCACAATGTAATGCAATAGGGCTTTTGCAAAAGTTACTAGAAGTTATTTTCAAATATAAATGATTTTATACAGTTGTCTAATCTTTACCAATTTTTGTCTACTACTATACTACTACTAAGACTGTTGTCATAGGAGGACAGGAGGGACAGGGCAGAGAGAGGTGATGATATACAGCAAAGGGTAAAGGTCGCAATCAAACCTGCTCCTCTGTGGTATGTGGCATGCGCCCTACCAGACGAGCCACCATTATTGCCATATTGACCATCGTCTTGCAATTTTTTGTACATCAAATTTAGCACCAGCAATGGCATGCTAGATTCTATGATATCGAGTCATTGTTTCAGATGAGCTAGTGGTAACATTACTGCTATCCATAGCAAACGATCTATGCATCAATCGATCTACTGAACTAAATTGTAAATGGACTGCATTTCTATCGCGTTTTTTTCCAAAGGGCTTTAAAATGTTTGCCTGGCATTCACCCATTCATACACACATTCACACACCAACAGCCGAAGTAACCATGCAAGGCCCACTTGCTTGTCGGGAGTAATTTGGGGTTAGGATCTGGATCACCTTCGACATGGAGTCACGCGGCCCCTGGCATGTCTCAATAGTCTGTTTTGCGATGCTAACTTTGGGTTAAAACGCAGCATAGTTAGTCAGATGACTACATAGAGAGTAGAATCAAGGCAGGTAAGCTCAGCTGGACATTTTCCTTTCTGACTGCCAGCCTCTCTGGCTGTCACTCTCCTCTGGCACACATCATGCATCATTTCAGTTTAAAATACTCTTAAATACTTTTGAATCCAGTGAGTTCAAATGAGTATTTGACAATTGAAATAATAGAAATAATCAATATTTCTATTGTCAACATTTTCAATAATGTCGTTGCAGTGCAACAGCTGTTGGCTGTTACGATGTTAAAACCTATTTACATATGTATCATTGGATAAAAAGTTAACATGAACGTTACTGAAGTGACCATTTTGTATGTACCACCTTCTAACAAGCACCTGAATGCAGCATTAGTTTCTGTAGCCTACTTCTAAATTCTGCTAAATTTTATAACAATTGTGTTGGATGACATAAATCAACATAATTGGATCATGGTGGGAATTTAAATGAATGATGCATCAAATCATTTCCTAAATATGATGTATAAATTTTAAATATAACCAACCCCAATTACCTTGAGCCCAAATATTTATGCCACTAATTAACGGTTATTGTGGTCCCTCTTACCTGGGGGCCCCAAGCAGACTCTTACAGCTTTATGTTTGTGTCACGCTCTGCATCTAGCAAAATTTTCACAATAAAAGCTCGTTTTCTCCGACAAACTGGCCTCAAACAGCCGTCAGACTCTTCTGCCTTTTATGGACAAAGAAGAGGATGGAGCTCTTTCTGGAGTTGAGGGGGCAACTGCTTCTTAATAAACCCTAATCGTTTGTTTTTTGTTGTTTTTTTATTATTATTTAAGCTTAATATGATTTTTGATAGCAGTACCTCATACACTTTATGCACGAACTCTGTTTTATTCCTGCAAAATGTCGGGAGTTGTGAATCTCGGCTAGAATACGGTGGAACGTGTGGTAATTAAACGGTTCTCGTGAGTGGACTCAAGTAAATACGGGGAAAGTACATAACTCACGGAGATTTATAACGCAGAATAAGCATCTCTCGTTAAAGGCAAAGTTTGGATTTGTTAATAATTAAGCGGGGCGAATCAGCTTCAAAGCAAAACAAAAGATTTTACTCAGTTTTTTGTGTTGTTTTTGTGTTTTGTGAAACAAATCAATGACAAATGTTCGTTATTGGCAGCAAAACAATGAAGATGTGGCCCAAGTTAGCCAGAAAATATCTTATTTTTCGCGTGTTTTATGTTTTTAGCTATAAAATTGACATGGTGTTCCGTTAAATTCAGCTTGCTCACTGCTCTCAATAACTCTCAATAAGGTTAATCGCAAACCTCATACCAAACACATTATCGTCATAATATAACAACTGGTTAAAACTATAACCAAACCCTTCGCTCGTCTTCATCTGACTCTCCGGGAGCAACTGGTAGAAGAGGAGAAGTTTGCGGCTTTTTCTTACCTCGTTCCCCGCTGTCTCCAGTGGTTTTTCCCGCTGCGTCGTTCAGCAGCACAAAATAGAGGAAAACGAGTAAACGCGCACATTTTCCCGGTGATATTTGCGCATTTTTCTGTCTGTGTTTACTGTACATCCCTGTAATCCTCGGTACCGGAGCGTCCTCCTCCTCCCTCGCCTCTCAGCTCTCTGCCTCCGTCGCGGCTCCTGCAAGCGTCAAGTCAGACACACTCAAGGGCGGAAATCCGCTTCAACCATCAAAATAAAACTTGGCGAATTCTAACCATAACGTCAATCGGTGAAGCACTAAAATGACAACCGTGACGTTACGCTCACACGTAAGCTTCATCCACCGTTTGTCAGTCATTCCTGTGGAGAAACGTATGGACGTTAATTTAACAGGAAGTTGACGTGAGGGTGTGTTTCGTCATTACAACCCTAAACAAATCTCCCACACATTATAAAATAATGAAACACTCTGATTAACATTCAGTTTTAGAAAACTATGATGATAGCCGGGGTATACGCTTTGATTTGGGGATGCTGAAACTTTCTTTTCTTCTTATTTTATTGGTGACAAAAATGTAACAACAGACAGTGGTGGGTGCAGTACAGTGCAACATAAAGCACACATTCAAACGTCATGACACAAGAACAAATAACAAATGGATGTAAACGGACAGCCTATGGCTTTTTAAAGGATTTTAGTGTGATGGGCCTTTTCCAAAGCAGTACCACATGTCAACCTAATGTGTTTTCTAATACACCGCATTACTTGAAAAAAATCGCAGTGACGTTTAAACCGTGTATACATTTATTTTGAAATCGATCTGATTAATTATCTTTTTTTTTGTTTTACGTGAGGTTACCTTGACGTCACTAGGCGCGTCTATAAACAAAGCTTCGATTTGATTCCAGCTGCTTTCAAGTTTCCTCGGAAACTCCAACTCCAAGTTCTGTTTTACAAACAAACAAACATTTTCTTTCGACCTCCGGCGGAGTAATTTACGGGAGTGCATTGTAATCAATTCTTTGAAAAAAATATACTAAATGTGAAACTAAAAATTCAAGATGAAATTCAAAGATGAAGGCATGTTTCGACCTTATAATATTGCAAGGTTCTTCACCTTTACCGTGTCATTTTTTTAGCTGGGTTATTTTAGTTTCTTTATATTTTATTTTATTTGTTATTGAGCATTTTTCTTTTGTAAGTTTATTCTTTATAACATTGTTCCTGTTAATGTATTCAGAATGTCCAATTCTATCTAGCATTTACACCACCAGGTTAATGCAAACCAATTCTGGTTTTTTTTGCTAATGTGGCAGAAGGATCAAATATTTCAGCTCATTATGATTATCTGTGGTCATTGCGATTGTTTATCCAGTTTAAATGGTAGGCTATATGTACATTGCACACTGTTTTGAAGACCAATTCCAATTTTCTGCCTATATCTGATTTTGGGGAGCATCTGTTTACGTCTACTTTGAAATATGACCCATTTCTGGTATAATGGATAAGAGCAGGTAAGCTGTGCTGTGCAGGAAGATAAAGCTCACTCCCCTTCACCTCTGAAGGCATACTAGTGGCTAGAATGGTAGCTTGATCTTTTAGCCTCACAGTCAGTGCATCTGCCTCCAAATTCTGAGAGTGTAAGTTTGATCCCAGCTTGGGGCAACACCACTGACACATACACAAGAATGATTTAGGTTTACTCTTGAAGCGACGTGTGTAGATAGACAAGTTAATTCACCTAGGCAGACGTAAAGCTATCATATATTTCAGGTGTACAGTCTTACCAGTTAAAATAGAATTACAGATATTTTGAATTCATATTCTTACTAATACAAATTGAATTACAAAACAGTACACATGAAGCAGATCTGAGCTGTGCCACGTGAGCAACAAATCAGAACGACGTCACATCAACCTTCTAGCTAAACATGAAAAACTGACCTAAAATTATAAAGCGTCAAGCAAAATTTTTGATGCTGCATTTTCCAGCCAAATTACTTTTCTTTGACTTCGCATGCCAGCTCTCATCCCCTGCATAAAATTACAAAGAAACCACATGGCACATAAATGTAGAGATTCTGTCCAAATGTAAGATTTATCAGGCTCAGCGCATAAATGAGCTTCATCAGTCAAACCCAGTTAAAATCAAAACCTCATATGACCTCATAAAGCACATAATGGGTCACTCAATGACTGAGCTGGAGCTTTGTCCAAAATATGCAAATCAGTCTCTGCTGTGGTCCTTACAGGGTACGTTGTCAGACCCAACAATATGTCCCTCTGTTTTGAACACCTATTACTTATTTGTTACTCACTTGCATGAATCAGTTGTGAAAAAGAGACAGAAGATGAACAATACATCATTGATGCATATGGAATTTCATTTTCAACCAGTTTACCTTGTTCCTAAATTTCCCACTGAACTGAGAAACACCAAATAAACAAACTTCCTCAGTATGAAAAGACCTTCAGTTCAGTATTTTTAAAATACTTTAAATGTTTCCATCATTCGTTCTAATATGCATTCACATTTTCAAATTTTCTACCTGGATTAGTGTAAATATTTGCTAATGTAGCTGTATGATTGTATAAGTCTTTTATTATAGTGTACGGTTTTAAATAAAGTTTGGTGAAAAATTTGCCAGTTTAATTTTCCTCAGGGAAAGCTAATAGGAGGCTAGCTAAGTTGAACAATGTGTCTCAGTGTCATAGAGGACAAGTACAATAAAGTGGGAATGATGTGTGTGACTTTATTGTATGCACCAGTTAGCAAAATAGGGGAATGTAATGGATATGGACATTTGATTTGGAGCAACTTGAACAGCTTAGACCTACTATTATCTTACCAATTGACAAATTACAGTTTGGTCAATGAAACCCGAATGATTCTTAACAATTTTCAAATTTCAAATCTATGTGACGGTCCAGCTGAAGCATGACCAGTAACAGAAACACACAAATCATCTGGTTGAAAACAACGCTAAGTTCTTTTTTTAAAAGACGTTTTTGTGGTCTTTTTGTGGATCATAAGGATTTCATGGTCACATCAAAATATGTTTTTATATTTTCAAAATATGAGTTACTCTATTTTATTTTGAACACAGTATTTTGTAGTTTATTTTGGCACATTTACAACAAAGGTATTTATTATATCTCTATATTGAAATACATTTTCCTAATTTTTTTCAGTATTTTTGCCTATCCCCGATGCCGTAGCAGTCTTAGTCTGTCAGTAGAGGTTGCCTGTGCTAGAGTTTCTTTGAAGGAGTTAGCTGAGAACCATGTTAGTGAAAAAGACATAAGCCTGTCCACCCATGTGACTTCTTGCTCTCCTTGACTTTGGAATCATGGGCAGGATTTGGACTTACAGCTGGTTGGTGGGGTGCTGGATAAGGCAGATTTATTTCACCTCATCTGGAAAACGTCTCCTCAGCGGCTCTTTATACAGACGTTACACTCAGTCAGTCGCTGAGCTGCGGCACAAATAGCTTCATTCTTCTTGTTCTTGTTGTTGCTAAGCTCCATTTGAGGGATTTGGTCCTGCTATTTATAACAACTAAAGGTCAAAAATTTTGACCCAGACAATCAAAATCCATCATCACATTAGAACAGGACGAAGATCATATTCTGCAACCTGTTGAGAAAAAAAAGACCGTTTGTTTGTTACCTCTAACTATAAGAGATAATCAGTCAAAAAGGTGGCTGATTTCAGTGACACATGATGTACGGGTTAGATATAATACAGGGATGAAACCATAAGCTTTTGATACTGCCTGTTGGCGGTGCTCTAACAGTCATTTCTAATTTGTGGCCTCTACCTTTTAAACTGAAAGTCATAGAATCAAAATCCAAAAGCTGGACAAAAGTTATTTGTTTGTCTGTTTTCTTTGACTTAGTAGAGTTTGGATGTGCACATTGTAATTTCTGAAAACTTGCACTAAGGCGAAACCTCAGGAGCTGCATGGAACTAACATTTATGTATTCTGAGGGGAATTTGTCTTACACAACATGACCAGGAGCATACATCCAAAACATTCATAATTCACAACACATGAACATGAGATAGGAACAAAGCAGCTGGGATCCACACCCTGATGGCAGAAATCAACACTCAGTGTGCAGCAGCGGTGAGGGCTCATCTAAAATTCTACAAGCCAAAGTAAAAACATATCTGTCTGCTTAAGAAGATAGACTTTCCAGGGGTGCTCCAATAATTTTTCAATTCTTTCTGGTGATACTATTCAGCTGGCTTTTGTTCTAGACAAAACAGTATTGCCCGAGCACTGAATCCAAAAAATTAAAGCTATTTCAATAAACTTCTCAAATAACAGAAGAGCATGATCCTGTTAGCCTTGAATTCCTGTAATTGTCTGTAAATCATATCACGAATCTGTATTTGTTTTCTTTTTGTCTTATAATTGTTAGTTACAATTGACACTTTTTGGCAGACATTTATGTCAAATGCAGTGGCGGGCCGTGCATTTAGTCCCTGGGCCTTCAGTGGGGACTTACCCGACTTTATCCACCTCTTAATACCACCACTATCACGTCCAAATTATAGAAACCATCAATACTGTACAAAAACGCAATAGAACAAGGCAGTTTCAGTGAAAATGCTGGTGGTCGAGGAGGGAGAGAAACATTAATTGTTCGTGATCTTGAAATCTACTCTGTATCTGGCAAAGAATGTTGTCCAGAACACTGTTGTGGAGTTGCTGGTAGTGTGTGCGAATGTCTCCTTGCGCTGGCCCTCTCCGTGCGCTCGGAGCACAGAATGTCCGAGACCAAGTCAATTCCTCCTCCTCCGTCAGCTATTGTCGGCGTAAAAAATTCTAACTCAAATGTATTAATGTGTGCAGATCGCTACAGACGTGTTTTGCTAGTCGAACTTGGCTGTAACAGTTTTGCTCTGACCGACCAATCAGAGGACGGAAAATGCTGACGTCACTGTGAGTTGGACCTGAGAGGAGAATTTCAAATCTGATTGGTTAAAGAAACAGTCCCATTGCTAATATAGTTGAAGTTCCGTGGGCCAGCAGTACTGATTCTGAAGGCCCTGGGCAGATTAGATTGACATGGTAACACATAGAGGCTGAAATCTGATTGGACAAAAAATCTAACATCCACATACACGTACTGGAAGCAGTGCAGCCAAGAGAAACGCTACGAAATGAAGAGAACAGACTGTTGGGAATAAATTAATACGATTTCATGGAACAAATATTAGAATTTAGATTGTAAATGTAGGTCAGTGCTTCTGATAGTGTTTAGGCC